>JAOXYB010065079.1:0-10325 GCA_028565635.1 Phoronis ovalis
TGGTAACATACACACACGCACACGTACAATTAAGGAATGATTGGTTTTACATTTGGAATTGTCATATACTATTAAATAAATCAGTGGCAAGTTTACAGGGTGTGTGGAGGCCCCCTTCCCCACAAAAAATTTAATATTTAACTAAAAATTTATAAATTACAATTATGTACTGTAAGTATAGCGTTTTATTTCATCTTTAGGCCACAAGGCCCTTCATTGCAAATTTTATGCAATACAAATATGACATTCTGTTTTTACAATCAATATACATACAGCAAAATTTACATACATAGATATAATTTTGCCAAGCATGAAATAACCCAAGTTTAAATAACAATTCTTTCACATTTACTTTCCAACAATTACACCTTGCTTCAGCGTTTTGGTACTGAAATGTATGCAGCAGTGATGTATCTATTTTCTTCCGATTCTAATAGTTTTAACCAATATAGAATTTTAATCAGTTTGGTAAATTATCATTTATTTCTACCTAACACTGCTCTTATATACCAAAGAAAGATATCTGCAAAATTTATTACTGTACTGTATGTGTTTTCCTTCATGAAAACCCCATATTTGCATGAGCACCATAATCCAAAATTTATAACTTTAGAAGCTTGTACTGCAAGTGTCTTCTGTGCTAAAGACCATAAACTATCTGATGTCAACATAATTATTTATAATACCTAGTAAATATTTGTATGCAGACACAACCAACAATTTATATCCATTAAAGTACCAATTTTCCTATTTTGCTAATCTTTACGAAAAGAAAAAAAATAGTTTTTTTTAGATTTACTTTCAAATCATTAAAATCACAGTAAGCTGCATGTTATCAATTAAACGCTATAGTCCTATTGCTGTGTCCGCACACAGTATCAGACCATCTGCAAATAATAAATGGAATGTTTTTCATGCATAGACCAACACCTGAAAATGGAGGACATGATTGTAAATTATAAAATGTATGTAATAACTGTATATAAAATATGTTGTAAAAAGACCATTCTTTTAACACTTTTGAATCATCAGTATGAGTTCCAGTGATTTTAGAAATAGAAATATTTCCATACGATTTGCCAGTACAGGTAAAACAACTGTAAATATCAAAGACCAATACCTGGGTACTCTTATGTATGATATAGAGCTCTTTTATATTTTTTGTCATGTTGTAGCTGCCAGAAATAACAATGATATAGATAACTCACATAATGTACCTTTCCAATAAATGGCAGTTTTTATTGGGAATGTCAAATTTTTATCATGTTTCCGTTCTGGAAGACCAAAGTTTGGTTCTGACAACAGAATTTATCAAATTATTGATTATAACATTTTAAAACAGTCTGTTCAAATTTTCCCAAAAAGATTATCCACTCACCACTCCTCATTCAACCCAAAATCTCCGTAAAAATTGTTGGTTAGCATCTCTGTAAATGTATACTTTACACCATGATCGACTATGTTAATATATGCACTGTGTGCAAATACAAAACCCTGTATCTGAAAAAAAGGAGAACACCCTTTCTGAAATATCTGGATCTACCACTGATATATTGTTAAGTAAGTGTGTAAAATGTATTTTGCAAGCATAACTAATAAAAATACAATTTGAAGCTCTGACAAAACTGCACATATATATTTGCTTGTTAAGTTGAAGGTGGTGTCCGACATACATTATGACTGAATGAATTAACTATTGAAACTAGAGTTTGCTTTATTCCATCTTTATCATTAACCTATTTCATAGATTCTTCTGAAGTAGACAACCAAGGTGATGAGCACAACATTCAGACTGGCAGTCCAATCAAGCGACAAAGCTCACCTACTGCTGATGAACTGGAAACAGGTATCTAAATTATAAACTTTTCACACTAATTGTCAAGATAGGGCATCCCAAGTCAGTAGTGATCACTGGAAAGTGTCAGTCAGTATCTGGGTCAATATTACCACAGTTTATAACTGGCTTCTAAACTATTTTTCAAATTTTTCTGTGAAAAGAAATGAACTTGGAAAAGTCAAAGCAGCAAATAAGAGGTATGTGAAACTTTACAAATTATATTTTTGAAATGAGGGATTTTGAACTAGAGATATTTTTCGTCTTGGGCCAGATATTTACTTGTTGATTTTTACTGGCGAGAGATGCATGCATGTCTGTCAGTGAATCTTAAGTAAATTACCTTAGAAGAGACCATCTCAACAGCCAATCTAAATGTAAATAAATAGGTGACCTCCTTTTGTAGTTTCTGAATAGATAAGTATACTATAATGCACTGTTCCTGTGGTGACACACACACATGTGTTGGGATTGATAATAGATGACTTACAGTCATCAAATGATTGTAAGATGACAAGCTATGCTATTAGGACAAGCAGTGAGTGCTACCTGCTGCCACTTCAATTTTAACCCCTAAAAATCAGGTCCAAGTCGATAAAGTTATTTAAAATAATTATTCAAAAATTTTGTACAACTTCAAACAGTTTAGTTTCTTCACAAAATTTGAAAATTGGTTTTACAAGCCAAAAACCCAGTTAATATCCACTTTGCATTTCAACGACCCTCGAATGGAAAAGCACCTTTCAAAGACATACAGGTTTGAGAATTGTGCCGTCTTTTTTAAACTTACTACCTTTCTTTTAAAGTAACTGTCCTGTTATTATGCAGTATACCTTTCTTTCAACACAAGAACTAGAAAAAGTCTAGGTCATATTACTGGAAAGCTTAATATTTGAATCTGATCAAAACATTGACTTTTGACTGAAAACATCAAGCTATCTAAGAAATTGTGTTCCAAGTTTCACCGACGATAAAAATTAATGTGTTTAAAATCCAACACATTCCTTAGCTTGTACAATACAGTATTTTGTTTGTTTTTAGATTATAAGAAACTTTGCTTGGAGTCCCAAGAAGAAATGGTCCAAGCGCATGATTGAATCAGACTTTTTCAAACAAAAAAGGTGCTATATATAATCTAATTTAAGCAAGCTTCTGCAAGTGTTGGATTTCGTTTTTTTATATGCACATATAAAACAATCAAGGGTAACACACCAGAGACGAACTATACATGTATTGTTGAACACTTTAGTGATTAAAGTTTGTTTGCCAAAGCATATTATGATAGCCCGAGACTGAGGACAGCTAACACAAACCAAGCACTTGACACTAGTATATGAATAAGTAGTCTATTTTTACTGTATCTGAAACAAAGTTATTAAAATTCAGTTCCATCCAATCTGCTGAAGATACAAAATACTTAAATTCATTTACTTGGCGTACATGGTTCGATATTGAAGATCTGTAAATCATGTCATATTCAAGCTAGTTTTGGCAATACAAATTGCATTTCGTAAAATACACTGTTAATTGTCTTGTTATTTTTGGATGTATTTGAGTGGAATGTGTGATATAGAACATGTTAATGTTAAAAGTGTTAACTTATGTAATACACAGATTGGACATTGTTAAAAAAAAACAAAAAATGTGTTTTCTAATGATATATAAAATGCTGTAATAACAGTAACATTATCTCAAACACTGCCGAGATAGTATCTATAAATTTATAAAAGTATTTACTATGTTATACATTTTTTTACATTTTGTAACCATGGAGATGTGAACATCTGATGTGTACGGTTGATGCATTAGAAGTTTATTCAATGGAGATTTAAAGGCATGGTTGTTGTGTATGGTCAAATGCTCACAGAGTTGGTGCCATTATTTTGAAATATTGCCAACAATAACTCATGCTGAGATGTATTTGATCTAGGTATGACATAGGAGGAACAGTGACTAGATAATGGTGATTTGGAATGGCTTCTAGTGTCAACAATCCACAGTTACACACCACCTCAAAATGGACCTCGAATTCCTTTAAATATAAACGTCTGTAATCTTAGGAAACATTGCACTCTTTTCTTGATTTAAACTTTATTGAAGATGTTGATGGTTCAGAGGAATCCTCATCATCCTTTCTGGGTCGTTTGGAAGGAGAACTTTTGGTGGAAGAATCGCTATCTGGAATTTGAAAACAGAGTTTTTACAATGATTTTAGACATAATAAACTGGAGAACCTATACTGAATCCAAGAGTGTGATAGTTAAGTCCTTTTCAACATTTCAAAGCTGAAAGAATTCTGTCAAATCTGTTAACAGAAAGATCGAGTAATGTGGAATATAAATTTTTACCAATTTATTCCCCGGATTTTAATCCTGTAGAATTGTGTTTTAATCAAATCAGAATGTTGCGTCAATACACAATGCTTCGAATAAAATTACGCCCGCAAACTTGAGGACTCCGACATACTTCAGAGAAACTGGGTACATATGTGTATAATTTACATTTGGGTAAAAGTAACATATTATTAAGGACAAATTTTGTTTGTTGAACTATAAATGATGGCTTTGTAAGATATTAAAAACTTTTATAGACTCTGTTTGCTGTCGCACCACCAAAGTCAAGTGGAATACTTTCCACTTTTATCCATACAATACCAAAAGTTTTGTGAATTCTCCTTAGTAAAAGTATTTCTTTTAGTGATTAAGTTAAAGACATGTAAATATTTTTCATAACTCTATTGTGTGCATGTATTATTTACACAAAAGATAAATAAAAATTATGTCCATTTATTACTTTAAGCTTTTATTTTATCCCCCAAAAAATTGAACAGACTACTGTAATAGACTGAAGTTTAGTTCAATGTCTGGTTACAGAAATAGAAGGTCACCAAGAAAGCCTACTCCGATAACACTGGCATTGTTTGATCTTGTTAGTGTTTAGAGTAGAATCTCCTGCATGACGTTGTAGATACTTTGCAACTTGTTTTGAAAAATGTTGTTGATACTATGAAAAATGGTGATACCTTGAAGAAAGGAAACACGGTTCTTGAGTATAAATTGCTATATTTCTTCCAACACGAAAGAATATGTTTTCCTATGGCAACCATTTTAAATCTAAGATGGCCATTAGCTTTTTCTCTTCAAATTTTTAACTGCAGAACTTAGCAAACATTTTGATCAAAGTTTTATTGAAATATGATTTGACATGGCTGCCATTTTTGATTAGAGATATCAACATTCATAATAAAAAATGTTCCTGTTCAGGTTTCAACAAAATTTTGTTTAAATCTTACCAGTACTTTCCAAGAAAAGCTTTGCACTAAATTCAGGGCTGCCTAATACCTACCAACTATCACATGCAATCGTTGAACACTTACCCAAATCGTTTTATACTGACCAAATTCGTTGGACACTCACCATAAATGTTTGAGCATGAGCAAGTTATGAGTAACACTCGCAGATTTAGTTGAACACTCACATTGGGTGAAAATAATAGTTGCATTGTTTTGCTTGGTAAAACAGTTTAAACAAATACAATCCTGCATTAGTACACATTTCAAACCAAAGAATTGTTATTATTAGTTAATACATACATTGTAAGTTACCTGAATCTTCCTTCTTTTGTTTCTTCTTACGCTTTTTGCGTGATTCAGACAGTCCTACTGTTGTATCGCCAACTAAAATATTTTATTGCTGTTAGATGGGTTGATGACTTCAGTCATACTAGCTTGATGTAATATTTAGTTGTTTTTCCAAGACTGGATAATATTGGAATTTGCCATTTCGAGTAAAGTTTGCATATACTAACAAGGTACAGTATTTTAATTAGAGTTTAAAATATCTAAGTTTAAAATGTTAATAATGTTCAGAAAGAGTTAAAATATCTCAATTTCTCTGAACTCCATAACATATGAATAAAACTTTTCAACGTTTGAGACAAAAAAAAAGAAATAATAGATTCAAAATAACAGAAGAGATCTATTACCATCATTTGTGTTGAAGTCAAATGTTTCATTTTGACTAAGAGAATCTGAGGACGAGCTGCTGCTTTCAGAAATCTTGTCCGGTTCACTGTCAACATTTTTCCACCTTTCTCTTGTCTTTAAAGGAATAGTTTTATCCATCGCCTAAAAATGCCAAGCCAGAAAAACATTCATTGTGAAGTTGATAAGTACCCAGTGGTGTTTTTCCACTGTCATCAACAAGTGTGCTATATTAATAGCTGACACTTGATTCAGATGTACTACTGTCAGTGTCTGCGTTGGCACAGTCCTTAGTTGATATGGTATAATATTCATATCCTAAAAATTAAGTCAATATATATTTTCTGCAGAGAATTACCAGGAATTTTCGCATAGGAAATACTATATTATTCATAAAAATTTAATACAGGATGGGGTATGTTTTTGTCATTTTTTGTGTAGACTTAACGAGGTCTGAAAATTGTATCCCAATACACAACCCCACCAAAAATATAACTATGACTCCCCCGGGTGCAACTTCAAGGTTCAGTCTGAATTAAAACAAATATCCATAACAGAGTGAAATATTTATCATCCAATAGGAATACAACATCAATGCATCGGAAACAAACAGTATGTTACGGGATCACCTCAATAGTCCGACATCCCATTTGTCCGACATCCCATTAGTCCGACAATAAATAACCAATTTTTGACAAACGCTTTGCTAACTTAGTGCTGAAATTAATCATCACAAAATGTTACACGTTCGAACAATGCAATCCACTAGAGTTATACTGTACTCTTTTTTGACAATATTCATTACGTTGTTATGATTCAGAAACCTCTTGAGTATTGAATTCATATTTTTTTTAACTTTCTGATCCAAGTGAATTCGCACAGATATGCCCATGTCCACTTGACTGATACGCCATACTGATGACCCCACTGTTAGCATTATACTTTTGTAGGACGACAGTGTTCTTCCTCTAACCTGTAGTTTTCCTGAACAGATCCGTTCTACTATACATTGTATTGATTTTAGACAAAAAAAAAATTGCAAATAACTAAAGCATAATATTTCTAAAAAGCGCACGGGGAACGTGAATGGCGAGTAAAGTGAGAGCAAACAAATATGAAAACTGCAGCTAAATTATGAACATCTGTTTACAGCAAGTTTTCTGCCTTCCCATAATAATGTAAATTTACTATACATTTAATTAACTGAACACAAAATTATTTAGAATTTCTTAGTTGTTTAAAATTTATTAATCTATCTGATACATTTTTAAAAATTCAAATGATTCTGCATTTTAATGAAAACACTTATATACATACTATTGTGGCATCCCGAGAGGAAATGGAATTTCCTTGTGTGTATATTGGACTGGTCCATTCATATGTATATATATGTAAAATAATAAAAATAAAGCTAGTGCACTTTGGACCTAGAAGCCGAGAAGTTGTTGCTTATGATCTCTCGACCAGTCTTCCCAGCCGTGAAGTTACCATACAGTCACATCTACCAGTGCCTTGCCGAACCACAACAACAGGCCAAGACCACCCGGCCGGGTTCGCCGCACAATCGTTTCAGTAAATGTAATTTTCCCTTTTTTCCTCACTTTGAACTTCATAAAATAAAGGAAATGTGGCTACTGAATACTGTATAAATAACGTTTTGGTTTAAAAAAATACTGATTTTGTAACAGCATTTGTCAAAAGATAAACTAAAATTGGGTATTTCGCCCTTTCGAACAAGCATTAGAAAGGAAATGTCTTTATTGTTACGTTAAAATGTTAGTATCTGTCATCAAATAAAAATAATAATGTAAACATGGGCTACAGGTGTCCTAAACAGCATATAATGTTTTTTTTTTTAATGAAAATCAAAATTATTGCATTTGATTCAATACTGTAGAATGCAGTCAATAATAGCGCAAAGCGTAATTTGAAAAAAAATGCTCTGCTTCATGTGCATCCACATGTAACTGCACCGGTAAGCGCTTTAACGTTAGGACTTTTTACAATTTTTTTAAATCATACTTGACAAGTAAGTAATAAACTAAATAAAAGTATTAAAAGTGACAAATAGCACAGGAAGTAAAAATTGATGGTAAGATGCTCATTATATTGAACTGCATTATAGTGGTTTTCGCGATTGTTTTTAGAAGTTAACATATATAATACATTTTAGCCTGTCAGACTATAAACTGAAATAGGCGTAGTTATTTTGGAATTAAAAATACAAAATTTAGAACATCTATAGCCCAATGGTTAAAAAATCAACGCTGAACATATTGTTATGCAGGGACTGAACATAGGTAAGTTGCAGTTAAGATGCGACGGAATCGTTTAGAGTTTAGAAGTCCACCAGCGGTTTTGTTTTGGTCATAAATTTAACAGGAGTTGTTGATGAGAAGGGGATGCTAAAAAATTAGTTGTCGGACTAGCGGGATGTCAGACTAGTGGGATGTCAGACTAATGAGATGTCATACCCGTATGTCACCTCTTCTATACAAATAATATTGTACTGTATAATTGCCGCCAAGTTGTAAAAACATTACATCAGGATAAATTGCCGCCACATGTAATTGTTGTAATTTCTTCTACAATCTAATGCTCCTACAATGGCAACAATGTCACAATGACATCATTAGCAGTTACAAGAAAAAAAAATGAACATGAAGGGTAAAGTTGCTTGACACTCCATTCAACAGTACTAGACAAAATCTAGCATAGGGACACAATTGATGTAACTGAAGTGCAGGTTAAATGATCTAGTGGAGCTGAATGTAGCCTGGCAACTTTAAATTTACTTTTCTCTTTTGCCTTGGCTTTTCATTTTTTTGCCAGGGAAATCAGTGTGGAAGAGATTGAAACAGGTGGAAGAGATTGAAACAGATATTACGAAAATTTAACAAAATTTGATAGGATTATTTGAGTTTGGGAAAAAATATAAATTTTCTAGTCTACGAATGGAATAGCAAAATGTTTGCTGGTCACGCCTCCATAAAAACTTAACTGGGAGTAGGATACATAATAATCTTCAGTTCTCAATGCCTGGGTATTTTTTTTGTTGCAATGTTTGTAATGATTTATGTGTATTGAAAAATCAATTGTGTCCTTATGCTATCCAGATGCCACAATGAACCAAACACATAATTTACAAATCAGAATTAAAATATCCTACATCTAGATGTTTCTTCATCTTATCTAGTTTTGTCAATCCCAATGTTTGTAATACTATAGGATAGCCAATAGACAAGTCCCCGTATGCTCTACCAATGCCACTTGCTTTAAGCCTTTTTTCCTGGATCATCTCCATGGCTCTGTTAAAATTCTGTTCTGATGTAAGGTACATCTGCTGAGCATTTTTAGCTAAAAGTATAAACCAAAAGTTAAATGCTTATTCAGTAAATGAAACACAAATTGAACAGACAAGAAATTAGCCACACAAATGGAGAAGACATTTTATTTAAATTTAGAACACATTCTTCATAGGCTGGTGAACACTGTTCGGCACAACTTATTGGAACTATAAACTTCATGTTAAACTTTGACCAGTTAAATGAAAGGATAGCATAGTAAAATATGTATACATTTCTGGAAAGGTAGCAACTGGAAGACTGAAAATGTATACTGCCTATCTGATATATTATCAGTAATCAGTAAGGGTAGCCATTTTGAGTAAAAACTTCCTTTTCACAGAAACTAGAACTCCAATAACCCTGCAGGTGCAAAGCTGAAAGTTGGTCAAAACTAAGTTCAAGTAGAAATTTCTAAAATTTTGTCTGACAATTTTTACATTTTAGTTTTGTTAGGCTGGAAGATGCAGCCTATAGGCATACTCGTAAGGTACTACATGCTTTTTCAAACATGGACACAACTCAAAATATAATTGTTTTAAGTCTGTGATATCATATTAATATCATAGTTGAAGTATGTCCTAAATATGTATACTTTGAACACACGCACTGATTTACAGAAATTAAAAAAAAGTTTGTTTGGAGAAACCAAGGTAACACAGTCAAGCACATTTCTTCTAATAATCATTTCGAAGTGCTGAAATGGCAGCCTCTGCAATTGTCCGATTGACTCTAGTTTAAAAGTTGCGGTTCTTCAAAATTTATTTTAATTTTTTCTGACACATATATTTTTAAACATATTATAGTTTAAGAAGCAAAATTAGGAGTTTCCTGCTGTCAGCCTTATACTATTTTTGAAGTGTTTTTACTCAAAATGGCCACCTTGAGATTACATAATCATGTGACAGATAAGTAAAACTACTTTTCATAATCCTTATTTTGGCATGTTTCCAAACATGTACACTTAAGCCTTTTCACTTACCTACCCAAAATTCAATGTGAATAAGCTTCCCTGAACAGTACGAGCCACTTTTAAAATGTGCATATTTTGTTCTCATAACATAGTAGTTACGAGCAACAAAGTTGTACCTCCATTAATAACAAACTTACCCATATTTTTATTCATTTCTTTTTTCTTAGCAAGTTTCCTATAGATATGCCCAAG
>JAOXYB010065090.1:0-10325 GCA_028565635.1 Phoronis ovalis
TATATATATACATTTATGGTTACTGTTTAGCGAATGAAACAAAATATACTTAATCCCTCTTTCAATTTTACAAGAAAGACCTAGGCCAGTTTCTAATTGGAGGCAACAACCCACTCAAATCGGAACTAAAGCCTTTGACAAGTTTTTAACAGAAAATGGAAGAGTCCATTTGTACATGAAACATATACCAAGGAGTATAAATACCAATTATTTTCTGAGTAAAAGTAAAATCATGAAACAAGAATTCGAAAATGGTTTAGAAGCCAAAAACACTGTTTATATTTATTTTGAATGTCCCTTTAGTGGAATCTTCTACCGAGGACCTGTACACTCACTCATCAGCATCCCAATAGGAAATCTCAGAATAAAACATAGCTTTAACAACAACCCTCATTAGTGTATTACACTTGTTAATACTTAAAATATATGCCTATGTTGTCAGCGCAGCATGCACAAACAACAGCTATAAATTCCATAATATGCTTTACAAAAAAAAATAAAATATACTTTTTAGTACTTAAAATCTATAAATCTACACAGTATCATCATATTATTATAATCTTCAACTATGAGCAATTGACAAAATCACAACACTGTAAATTACCAGGTATACAAAATCGTAAACATGTTACAATACGTTTTGATATTGGCTCTGCCATAATTAAGCTGAAGTGTACAGACATAGAAATAACATAGTATTCTAGATGCTAGAACACAGTTTAATAGAATATAGTGATAGCTAAACATGTCACATGGGAACAGACTTTTGATTCTGCCATATTTAAATCCATAAGTAAACACAGAAATAACAAGTATGGAGAGCATTCTAGTGTATATGCTAGAACAGTTTAGTAGAACACGCGATACATCATTGGAACAGATTTTTGTTTTTTACCAAGATAAGAAATAGAATCATTTCTAGTTACAATTTTAAGCATTGTCCACCAGGGAAGACTGAGGTTAGCCGAGCCTAAAGTAAAGATTTTCTTTTTACAACAACTTGACCAAGCATTTTCAGTGGGTTTACATTTCGAAGAGGAAATTTAACAATTACTTCACAGAAATGTTTTATATTGAGGCAGTCATGCAGGTTTAACCATTGCATTCCCTACAGGCCAAATGTGCAAACTGCAATTAGGTATGTACATTATGATATTTTCAGTATTTTACACAGGCTCACTTTGTTCATCAAGAAAACAGAGATTTAAGTGTGGAAACTTTGGTAGTATTCCTTTAATTTGTATATGACATTTCTGGTCTCGAGGGAGTTTAACTTTCTATTACTTAATAGCTTGTTATATAAAGCAGCTTTTAAGCAGTCACCTCATATAAAGATCATAACTTCAAAAGCAATGGGTATATGCACGACTAAATGCTTTTTTTGAGTCATTTTGTTGAAAGCACTGATGAATCAAATGTTACTTTACACAGCTCTTCATTTGTTTTATGCATACTTGTCCCAAAGATGAGTTTCCTTTGCTATACAGCAAACTGAAATATGATAGCATAACAATGCTATCTATCATCCCAGACATACAGTTAACGTTTTTGAAATCTTTTACATTTGTCAATACTAAAATGCTAGTGTGCTATTTCCACACAAAACGGTACAAAACTGCATCACATTTGTTGATACAGGGAAGCAGCATGACACCATCAAAACGACACAAGCCATGCAATTTAACTCTGTGTATCTGTGAGTTCTTGCTACAATACACTCGTGAGCAACAAATTTTTCCAAATCAGCAACCATGACTAGTTTTTCACACATAAAAAAATTCTGTGCTGCTTTATTTTGGTCTGAATGAAAAATTTTGAATTATCTTAAACATTCGCCTCCAACATTTCAAGAAACAACTGATGCATTGGTACTCTGCCATCTTTTTTAACATCAAACCAATAACCACGTGCCAAAATTTTCAGCTGTGTCAAAACTGGCAAAATCATGAGCAAGTCACCCACACGACGAGGGTTCCCACCATGATTAGAGTTTGTATATAGTAGTAATGAATCATGAAGCTTATCGTGTATAGTCTTGACAGTCTCTTTATTATCAACCAAAACGTCTGTAATTAAAAATATTTTATCTGTTAGTAGAATATTCATTATAGAGAGAGTTTATCGCACCCACAAGGGATCATCTCAAAAGTTATTGCAATGACCGCAAATGTATAGTGTTTCGTATAGGGGGCAGGGGGGTTAAAATCCCCCTACGTTTATGGTTAGTGCGAAATGAAAAAAATCATGCCTAGTATACACACGATACGACACCCTCCCCCCCCCCCTTCGAAACAGAAGCCATTTTTCTTTTGTTTACGGCACTTATTCTGGGCGTATTGTTACAATAGGAGTGGAAATGAGTTTTTTTTTGCTTTCGTTTCAGCGACCTTTTTCGATTACTGAACTGATATTTTTCTTTCGCACCCGCCTTTTGAAAAAGTGTTTGACGGCCTTGATTTCGCTCTTGAAATTGGTTGTCAGTTTTAATACCTGTGTGACGTCCAAGTTTCACCAACCCCCCTACGTTTGACCAAGGGAGTGGGGGGTAATTCCTATACGAAACACTATACGTTTGCGGTCATTGCGATAACTTTTGAGATGATCCCTAAGAAATCAGTTCAGTGACTTAAGCAATATAACATAGCATGGCATCCAAATGTGATTTCCTTCAAGAAACTAATTTCAGTTACAAACTAACCTGTATTCATTAAAATCAGGCCTTTCAGAAGCACGAATTCCTCTTTGGTCATTTCAGCATCTGTTATTTTCTTTGCTAATTTTGATGATGCATTCACAACTTCTTGCGTACTACCTGCTTCAAGCACTTCTTCTTCTGTTAAGTTAAAGTCATACGCAAACACTAGTTTTCCTCGGTAAGGTTTTGATCTAAAGCACATACTCAGACATAAAATATCCAACCATGAGGCCTGCAGCAAAGCCATTTGGTCAGACAGGTGAAGATCTCCAAATCCTGTATAAATAGGTATAATGTAATAATGGGATTGTAGAATGAGGTGACATCTTATACTAGGAAATTATGCAAAATTATCAGATTGTTAACATGTTGCAATAAGTTTTTTTAATTGAGTAGTAGTCGAACTATTCTTGTACTGTTCTACCAAATTTTCACACATCCCAAACTAGGAAGATCTTCTCTTAAACAAGCAAAAGTATAGCATGCGAAAACAAAATCAGTAAAGAGTTGTCTTGATATCAACAAATAAATTGGTTCACATGATATACAGATTCTACAAAATGCTTGATACCCAGGTCAGTGGCAGTCGGTGACATAATAGACTATATTCCTGAACTTAGAACAGTTACTACAATTCACCTTTTTGAATGAACAATCATGCAGTTCTCCAGTCCCTCACATGATTCAGTGTTCTCCACAAAAAACTTATACTTGTTCAGGGCACCAATGAACTTTAGTACATAAACCTTGTATCATTTATCAAAGCTTTAGCTATCCATGTTTGGGGTTTACATAAATAATATCATTGGTCCTGGAACATGTATACACTATTTTATGGAGAACACTGTGATTCATTCACAAAACACAGAATAGTGGATTCCATAGTTGGTCAAAAAATGATTATTTGTGTTAGTGAACAGTCAGTTAACATGCGCTGCACTAAAAACAGCAAGTTAACAACAAGCAGGCATCAATATGCACGTTGGCAACACAATTACGTGATCAAATAGGAAGCTTGATAGTAATACGGATACACACATACAATTTAATATTTGTTTCACAATTTGTCAACAATTCTGCAACGGGACATTTCAAACGAACATACTGCATTTATTTTATTACGGTTGCGAATAATGTTCGGAGCAATTTAATCACACGTTTTAAAATACATTGAAACATTTCATGTTCAAAGACGTTATTTTTAACCAAATAAGGCAAAAATATACATTTAATCATTGTTAAGCACTGTAGAGTATTATGAAGCCTTTGGCATACAAAGCATGTATTCTTGTGGAAAAAGCAAATCACTACCCAGGGAAAGGAATTTGGTCATTAAAGGGAAAATTTCAATAATTCAGAAAAGTAGCTAAACTTTTAATTTAGGTCAATTCTGATAACTAGAGGGAACAAAGAATTCAACAAACATTCAAAACTTAGAACAATTTCACTGATGTCAGAACATCTCTTCACTGATGATGTCATGAACATGAACATGACATCATGATGATGATTTATAGAAAATCTTCACTGAGCTAATGATGTCAAGAACATTTTATCACTGATGATGTGAAGATGGCAGCAAAATCTTTAAATGTGAGCTTAATTTTCAGTCACTTAAGTATAGTTTCATTTGCACTTTTCTACTGATTTTTTATTCACTGAATTGCTCAATAATCATCAAAGCAGTAGAATAAAGCAAGTAGTGGCAACTTTCATTTTTTTATTATGTACATACCAGGGATGGTTTTAGCCCAATCAATGACAGAAAGTATTCCACGCCCAATTAAATCACTGACTACTGCCACAGGCTCTTTCCTAGGCAGTGATTCGCTAGCTTTCCCTTCAGTACCAGGCAACGTACCTTCCACTTCTTTAGCCCACCCAATGGTTGCTACTAATTCACGATCAGCTAGGTCACTGACTACAGACATGAATTTGAGTTCATCTAAGGGTTGTGAGTCTGGGAAAGCTCGAAGTGGCTCTGCCTCTATATTTAGCATGGCTTTTAACATCGGGTTATCTATAACATAAATTATACTGGATCATGGAGTCATAACTAAACCATATTCAAATTACTATAAAGTAAACAATATTTTTCTTAAAACTGATAAAACATTGGGTTATCTATAACATAAATATTGGAGTCATAACTAAATCATATTCATATTCCTGTGAAAAAAACAAACAAACAGTCCAAGTAGGCTGACAGAATGTTTCTTGGAACAAATTCTATCAAAAATTGGGTTTCATTGTTTATTAAAACGCATCATCATAAGTATATATTAACTGAAATATTTTATTTGCAGCTGAATACAAGGCCATTTTTTGATTGCAACGTTTTTTTCAGTAAAAATTATTTATCAATAATAAACTCACCATCAATATACGACTTTTTTGGAAGAGGTGGCGGACTTTCAACCGATGAAACAGAGCTTGTGCTCATTCTTTTATATTTCTGTCTGCCCCCTCGCACACGGTCCAAGCGAACACCTGCAAATACAAATTTGATAGCCAATCAATCAACTCCACTGGAAGCGCTTACAAGGATAACAACACATTGCTCGTTTTAGTATTAACTCTAGACAACTTTTATTTCAATATTTACTCAACATTATAATCAGACAATAATTCTGAAGCATGTTCCATGCAAGAGAGCGTCTTAGAACGATTGTGTACAGTTACCAGTAAACGATACATTAGCCTGGTGTTTCATAACAAATTACCTTCCCGAAGCATACCACTTGCCAAGCATTTCTGGAATCGACATGCCTGACAGGATTTTCGTCTTCGCTTCGTAATTTCACAGTTGCCATTTCCTGGGCAAATATATTCAATATTACCTGGAAACAAAGGCACACTTAATGTGAGATATGATTAATTCTTCAAACTTGACAGTTTCAAGATTACTACACCAACTTTTTCCTGACTTTCATAATTTTCACACCCCTGGATTAATCAGAAAAAATATAAAGACTGCCTGTTGTAGTATATGAATACATGAAAATATAATACCATGGTTTGCTCGAAACTGAAGACATGCAAAAATCCATGTGAAAGTATGTATACATATCTTAAGAAATTCTTAAGTCTCAAACAAGAAGGAAGTGTGTAATGTATGTAATGGGGAATGGCAGAGGTAGACAAAGTGATAATTGTTGTTTGTTGTTCAAGATTGAAATTGGTCTTTTGTATGTACCATAGATCAATGCTGATGTTATTTAAATAAGTAGTATGAGATGATATATATTAAACATGTGTGCCTACAAAACTATGCACACAAAACCCCTGGACATCTCAGGTGTTTAATGGAGGCTTTACAAACACAAACACACCATGCTGTTTTTCTGCAAATATAAAGGTATGAAATGTTTTCTCCATTTTTGGTGAGCAAAGGTTACTTCTGAGAATAAAGGTATACTCTCACTAAGGTCATGTGAAGGCTAGCTGTTTTAATGTCTACACAGTAGATGAATAGTGATACCTGAGATCCTTCTACAGGTTATTCAAGGATGTCCATAGTGTTGACCATATTATTTTTGGCTTTAGACAGTTTGTCATAAGATGTATTTTGTTATTTTTCTATTTTCTTCAAAACAACAATAAACAAATATATATAAACCACATCCTTGTTACCAGTCTACACCAGATTCTATTATTCTATTATTGTAAATTCCAGTTACTATTATAATTGCAATTTGGGCCAGTATATACTTAACAGTCTATATGATATATATGTAGACAGGTAAATAACAAATTACATCTGGAATGTAAAATCCTGGTTGTTGTTGTAAAGTTATCACAACTTGACCTAATAAACCAAAGGAAAATCTTTAAACTGGAATTTTTTGTTTTGTATATTTTTAAAAAATTTAGACGGAAAAATAACAAATATATAGTGTACTTTTGCAGAAGTGAACTTTTGCAGAAGAAGTGTACTTTTGCAGAAGTGTACTTTTGCAGAAGTAGTGTACTTTTGTGCAACCAATCAATGTACTTTTGTGGGAGTAGTGTAAAAATAAAATTAGAAGCATGCTGCCAGTCACGTACAATTATGATAAACACATAACTAGGTCAGCCAATAAAAGCCTTGTATCTGACCAAGCCTATGACACACCTCAACAAACCAGTCAGACATAAAATCCTATTAACACAGCATTAACTATTATTAAATGCTGTAACAAAACAAGTAAAGTACATCTTTAAAAACATTCTTTTTTAATAGAATAACAACTTTAAAAAGTAATTGGGTATTTTGGTCCAGGGTACTGGTACTGCTGATTTTCAAGCAAAAATGGTATCATATCACTGCACTGCACTGCACTGCACACATTTCACCATAAATTAATACAGCTCTACCACAAATTTAATTAAATATTGAACAAAAATATAATTTCATTTCACTTTGACATTCAAAGTAATTTAAGCAATTTTGGAAAAAATTGAATTTTTGTTATGGCATATAGCTATAAAATGATTTTATATATTAATATTTTCTAGTTTGTTTAGGCTAGTTAAAATCCAGTATTATTGTTCCACAATAGCTTAGTAGATTGCTGCATGTTTTACGAATACAGTAAATGTATAATATCCATTGCAATCTGAAAGGGTTGGTAGCTATATTGAGAGGTAGCATCAAAAATGGTATATAACCTGGTGTAGTCAGATTTTTTTTTAATGTGTTGCATCTTACATGGTCTTCGATAGTGTTAGCTTCATTACTTTATTTTTAAAATTGACTTATCAATACTAACAAATGAACAGAGTCGCAGTTTCTTGAAACTACTCTGTGCACGCACTCACATCTCTATCTGAGCATAATTATCTACAGTGGATTACTTTTATTGGAATTATGTAATATTGCACGGGCAATGTCAAAGTTGTGTGCTGCCGTGTATTTGTCAATTAGATTTTTTGTTGGAATGCTACACGTGGCAACTACAGAAATTAAAATTGCTGACTTGAAGGAGCATCCCTCTGTAACTAATAACAGTGTGGGTTAATTTTTCTTTTTTTTCTATACTTCAAAGACAGCAAGAGGTAGAGAATAGTACTTAAGGTGAGGCACTCCTGGAGGTCAAAGGTCAGATTGCTAAAACTGCCTAAAACATAATAATTTCATCTTTTACAGTATCCTCCACAAAGATCATTCAGATTTAGTTAGGATATCTATATCATTTAAAAGATAATAATCATAAACGATTTGGGCATTGTGGTTTTACACATCTTGTTCCTCTTTTGCAATCTAATATTACATTCATATTTCTAACTACACTTTATACTTTCAGACACAAAATTGAATAATTTTCTGTTTTAAATAATTTATTCTATCTAGATTTTATATATATATATACCTAGGTAAATGTTTGCAAGAACCTTAAAAACTGCTGCTATGAATATAAAAAAACATCTGGTCTAAATTTAGTAATTTTTCACTGTGCAGTTTCTACTTTTCAAAATGTAAAGTCATTTTCCATTGAAACATACATAGTTCTTGATCATTGCAAAAGCTGTATATGAAAATAAACATGACGTCACCAAAGTCTCATTCACAGGATCTTCTACTTGTCAAACACTATCTTGGTAATTCTAGATGAGATTAAGATAGTAGATGCATATTTTACAAGAATTATATATCCTTCAAAGACATTAACTTCTAAATTTGTGAAAAAAATGCTAATACATGTGTGAACAGAGAATGATAGTTTTGCTAAGGTCAAGGACACGGACTGCAGACAGACATAGCAACAAGATGACCTCATAAAACTTTAAAACATTATTTTGCTATTGGCTCATTTTCAGCCCAGACATCATAAATTAAGTTATCAGAGGGTGAAGGCAGGGACAAATATGCGTTATCATAAAAATAAATCAGTAAACAAGTCAACTTTAAATCATAATTCTTAAGTTTTAATTGAGTAATATTTTAGGCCCTGCATCTTTTATAGTCTTGTATCCCACTGCTCCATTATTAACTACTCAAAACAAGCCAACGTGTGCATGTAATCAAGTTCAGGTACACCATTATGATACATACAGTGTAAAAAAAGTCACTCAACCTAATGTATTTTAAACACCTGGCAATCCATTGATCATAACAAACATTTGGAATGTACTTTAAAAATAAATTAAAAGTTTTGTGCACTTCACTAGAGATGTGTTACACTGGTACATTATTTTGCACTCAAATTGTAAGTGCTGATACTGTATTTTAAATTTTAGCTTATATTAGGTCATATTTAAATATGTTATAGCTTTATAATCAATTTTATATATTTCTATTTTCATTACCAAAAACTATTAATTCATTAATGTTACTATTTTAAATGAAGAATTCAGCAGTAAAAATTGTCAACCAGCATTATATTAGCCTTCCTTTAAATTTATCCTTATATATTCTGTCGAGAGGCTAACAAATACCTTGAGGAAATAACAAATTGACAATGAAACAGAAGAAGAGTTTTTATGTTATTATCAAAACAATTTTGTTCCATGACCAAGATAACAAAATAACAGTGTGGAAGCAAAATGAAAAATTGAAAAGTTATGTACAAGATATGATTTGTTTACTGTTTTAATTTTGTCACTGTTGTGTGACATTATTGTGCCTTGACTCGTTTTCATCATATTGGCCAAGATTTATTTTTAGCTTACTGTAACCACAAACCACAAACCCCACATATAGATATGCTATTAATGGCACTATACATAATTTCTTTCCTGCAATCTGTTTTGTTATGTTTTAACTTCACTATTCAGCAATAAATTTATATTAAAAATTATTATTATTATTTTATTCCCAAACATTTTGGGAATAAAAGGATCCAATGCTCACATAGTGTCACATCATCATTTTGTTGTTCTAAGCCTTTATGGTGCTGGAAGTTCGTTCACACAATACTGTATACTGGTGAGCACAATATCCCAAATTTTGTATTTAAACAAGTAATAGAAGTAATTAACATAAACATACTGCTATATGTTTCACATTATAATTCTGTATAATTAACTATATAATTAACACACTTTTGGCATCAATTACAAAAATCGTTATAATTCAGATGCTGGATTCGCATTTTGTCTTTTAATGGTCTCTCTAGATTTGAAGGGTTTGAAAATTGTTGCCATCAAACTGAAGACACAGATAAGCATACCTTTTAGGGAAAATAATAATTAATGTACAAGACAAAGAGCTGTGTGCTTGGTTCCAAGACTAGGACGAGATGTCAATGTGGAAGACTGTGTTTTCAAAAACATTTACCGTATTTTCTAAAATAATCACCCCCGGCCATTATTTAAAAACAAATTTCCAGGGTATGATTATTAGAGATGGGGGCGATTGATGATTATTATTTGTGCTCTTTGAATATTTTTTCAAACCTGTTTTACAATGCGTAAAGACTTTTAGCTTATCAATAAATCATATTTAGCCGAACTTCTGTAGGTAATGCAAATATTTTGTGATTAAAAACAGTCAAGCACATTTATTTGGCCAACGTTAATCAGCGGAGTCAGCGGAGTGAACGGAGTGGCGGAGTGAACGGAGTGGCGGAGTAAAAAAGCGAATTAACGAAGTTAGATAAACACCTGAATATTTACACCAGATGATTTTTTCTTCTTATGATTACTTTAT
>JAOXYB010065101.1:0-10325 GCA_028565635.1 Phoronis ovalis
ACACTCCTATATATAAGATAATTGGGTATGCTCTGCGCTTAAGGGTCTACATTTTGACGATTTTGAGCAAAACGGGGGTTATTTTCAGGTCCGTTTGTTATGAGAAGGAGTCTATATTTATAGGTATAAAAGAGGTGGATTGTCATAATTACCTACTCTCATGATTCAGTATGCCTCAACTAATGATATTATTTTAATGTTGTTTTAGATACCACAGTGGCTCTTAGTCAGAATAAGTCATCATTATTAATGTACGATTTTCCTTCTGCGTCAAATGTTAGTCGATCAGTTGGACAAGCTTCAGGTAAAAAATTATATGTACTTCTATATATTGTGACTGAACAGCTAGGTTTTAGTACTGCCTACTTTGTTATCAAATTGCCAGTACTTGTGATTGTTTTATAACAACATAAAACGTGCTGTGTTATCACAGAGGTGAGCTGTGGAATGATGACCACACAACACCAGCTCTGATTGCACTCTACTAACCATGATCCCTAAATTCTGAAAAATATGAAGTGAAACGAATCATTCCTATTGATAAAGTATTATATTTAAAAAGAAACGGGTCGACTTATTCCAAACAGGGGATAGCAGGCAAGCAACGGGTTTGCACTACTGGGGAATACTGATGGGGATGATCAAAAATGGAACCGATGCCCATTACAATATGCTATGGGAAAACGCCAATAGTTTAACACGAAACATGTACAGTGTAAGGCCCTGTTAACAGATGTGCCCTACCATATGGTTACATGCCCCACTATTCTCTGGTTAAGTCCTGTATAATTATTTCAGTTAAGTCCTGTATAATGGCAATCCAACTTGCCGCACAGTGACTGAAAATTACATACAAGCTGTGTACATTTCCATACATTCAAGTTTTTTTATTCGTATGTTTTCTGTTAATAAGTTAATTTTACAATGATATGAAATCATTCTTTATTCAAATAAAGCAATGTACGGATAATCCAGACAACTGAGTGGCTAATCCAGGCTATTCAGTGGTTCCCCATTTAAGACATCATTTACACATTATAATAATTATACAAATCCAACTGTTTACTGAATCACATTTACTGAATCACATCGTTAATTTGAACCAACTGCGTTAGATATCTCAGCTGGTAGATTTAAAGTAGCCCAGCACTTGTAGTTATAAATGTTTGCTTATTTGCTATAATATTTATCGACAAAAAATGTTGTATTGTTATTCTGCTTGGTCATCATTACATTGTTTATATAGATCTTTGTGAAATTGTATATTGACAAACAACAGTTAACCAGTTCAGGGTTTGTAACATAGGAGTAAAGCAGGAGAAGTTATATACTCATTCAGTAACCATAGCAACAACATTTTAAATACTATGCAATATGTTTATGAGCAAGGTAGTTCTTATTGCACTAATTGATTTTATGTAATAAGTAACATACATGTAATTTGCACACTTTAGTAATATATCTGGGCTGATGCAACAGTAGCAACTTGAAGATGAAGATTCTCACATTCAATTGCACGGTCCATAACATGAATTCCATTTGGTACCTAAATGCGTAACACAGTGCAAGCAAACCTACATATAAACAACTCTTGCTTACATAGTGTAGAATAACTTAATGAGTTGACTTTCAGGAAATGTTTTAAGACAGAATTTCTTATCATTTTATTTTCAAAAAGAGATGGCCCTGAGACATCCCTATAGTATTATATCGCCACATAGCACTGTCTAGTTCTAATTTTATTAGTTATAGCAAATCTGTTAGGACGAAGTATGGTCAAAAATGTCTAGAGTTATGCAATGTGCAGTTCTGAAATTTTTCACGCAGACAAATAAGATGTGGAGAAAAGATATTTTACATAAAGTAAAAGCTACTTTTATATCTACGATCTAGTTCATGGTGTTTACAATCACAAGGGACGTTTTTATGAATAGGTCACACTTGTTATGAAAATTTCAGCAAAGCCCAGCTGTCGTTGAAGACCTTATCGAGTAAAACTATAAATGCTAGAAATTGTTACCGTGGCGGGACCCGTTTAGGACAAATTATTCACACTTTACACGTCAAGTCAAATTTTTGGCAATTTAATGGAAAAAAAGCAATGGCTAATAAAAGTATACATTTTTGGAAAGGTATTAACTTAATGATTATGAAAAATCCTTTTACTTATTTATAACATGATTATGTAATCAGTAAGGGGGCCATTTTGGGTAAAACGCCATGTTTTTCAAAGCATAAAAAAAAATATAAGTCCAACACCCATGATACGCAGATTATTAACCTAAAATTTAGCCAAAATTAACTTGCAACTAGGAACTCTAATAATTTGTCTCAGATTTTTGAAACTCTTCATTTTTCTGAAATGATGTGCTTCCAGAGAATTTCTGGCAGTTGAATGTTGGAAAGCCATAACTGTTGAATAATACAAAATTTTATAAATCTGAGACATTTTTTTGAAGATCTCTATTTGAAGTTAATTTTGGCTAAGTTTCAACTTTGTATCTATAGGGGTGTTGGACGCATATTTTTTGAAGTGAAAAATGTGAGTTTTGACCCATAATGGCCGTGAATTACACAATCATGTGACAGACAAGTAAAGTAACTTCCATAATTCTTAAAAAATGTATACTTTTATTGTATTTTTTCATTAAAGTGCGCAGTGTAACTTGTCATGCACCGGTCCCATCACCTTGAGAGATTTATTGAGAATTACTGCTTATGGTTTGCTTAAATTTTTCATTGCAACACATTCACATGAATGAACAATCAAGGGACTTGATATCAAAGACCGGACAATTTGCATTGCTTTTTGAACAATCAAGGGACAATTTGCATTGAGTTTTGAAGGAGTAAATTTAGAATTAAAATAAGAGTTTGTAACATAGGAGTAAAGCAGGAGAAGTTAATAGCAACAACATTTGAATACTATGCAATATGTTTATGAGCAAGGACAGTTTCTTATTGCACTAATTGATTTTATGTAATAAGTAACATACATGTAATTTGTACACTTTAGTAATATATCTGGGCTGATGCAACAGTAGCAGCTTGAAGATGAAGATTCTCACATTCAATTGCACGGTCCATAACATGAATTCCGTTTACCTGGTACCTAAATGCATACCACAGTGCAAGGAAACCTACATATAAACAACTCTTGCTTACATATTGTAGAATAACTTAATGAGTTGACTAAACATGAAATTTTCAGGAAATGTTTTAAGACAGAATTTCTTATCTTTTTATTTTCAAAAAGAGATGGCCCTAAGACATCCCTATAGTATTATATCGCCACATAGCACTGTCTAGTTCTAATTTTATTAGTTATAGCAAATCTGTTAGGACGAAGTATGGTCAAAAATGTCTAGAGTTATGCAATGTGCAGTTCTGAAATTTTTCACGCAGACAAATAAGATGTGGAGAAAAGATATTTTACATAAAGTAAAAGCTACTTTTATATCTACGATCTAGTTCATGGTGTTTACAATCACAAGGGACGATTTTATGAATAGGTCACACATGTTATGAAAATTTCAGCAGAGCCCAGCTGTCGTTGAAGACCTTATTGAGTAAAACTAAATACTAGAAATTGTTACCGTGGCGGGACCCGTTTCAGGACAAGTTCTTCACACTTTACACTTCAAGTCAAATTTTGGGCAATTTAATGAAAAAAAAGCAATGACTAATAAAAGTATACATTTTTGGAAAGATATTAACTTAATGATTATGAAAAATCCTTTTACTTATCTATCACATGATTATGTAATCAGTAAGGGGGCCATTTTGGGTAAAACCCCATGTTTTTCAAAGCGAACAAAAAAAATATAAGTCCAACACCCATGCTATGCAGATTACTATAAGCTAAAATTTTGCCGAAATTGACTTGCAACTAGGAACTCTAATAAGTTGTCTCAGAGTTTTGAAATTCTTCATTTTTCTGAAATGATGTGCTTCCACAGAATTTCTGGCAGTTGAATGTTGAAAGCCATAACGGTTGAATGATACAAAGTTTTAAAAATCTGAGACACTGTTTTGAAGATCTCTATTTGAAGTTAATTTTGGCTAAGTTTCAACTTTGTATCTATAGGGGTGTTGGACGCATATTTTTTGAAGTGAAAAATGTGAGTTTTGACCCATAATGGCCGTGAATTACATAATCATGTGACAGACAAGTAGAGTAACTTCCATAATTCTTAAAAAATGTATACTTTTATTGTATTTTTTCATTAAAGTGCACAGTGTAACTTGTCATGAACCGGTCCCATCACCTTGAGAGATTTATTGAGAATTACTGCTTATATGGTTGCTTAAATTTTTCATTGTAACACATTCACATGATTGAACAATCTAGGGACTTGATATCAAAGACCGGACAATTTGCATTGTTTTTTGAAGGAGTAAATTTAGAATTAAAATATCTGGTTTAAATAACGAAGGATTAATTATATCTGATAAACCAAAGGTAACATTTCACTTGAAGTGTTTTTGGTTAATTGCATGAATAAAATCAGTTTCAGTCACTCTGTTGTTACCACCGAACACCTGGAATATAATACTTTGTGTATATAATCCCGAGTAATTCCCAAATGGGGTGTACTTTAAAAACAAAAGCTGCAATAAAAAATAGACACAAGTATTGGCTTTTAATTGCATGGGACATATATGTCGGATCCTTATTCATTTTATTGTCTGAGGCATTTTATCATGAAGGCTACTGTACTTTTCAGGAGGGATACCAAGTAAATGGAATCCATAATATGTAGTCATGTTCTATATGTTCTTTGTGAACATAGTCGAGATCCTTAATACTACGTGTCTAGATAGATAGAGTTCCAATTCCATGAAGTCATGGAAATGTACTCTTTGCTTTGAATGTGTAAGTCACTGTCAGCTAACAGTAAATATCATATATATTCTTGCACATTTTAGCTAAATCACTTGGAAATCAAAAGAAGGCACCGGAATTCAGTAGTGGTGCCCCTTATGAAATGTTTTGTGAGTCACTATTGGATGTAAGCCGATCTGTGGGAATAATCACAAGTCCTCATGGAATTGGTACTGGATTCCGTGTTGGTGATTGTTACTTAATGACATGTTACCATGTTGTGGAGTCGCTTACTACTGTAACTGTAGGTGAGTAATGCTTGGTAGTCATGTTTGCAGATTTGTGTTATAAAGAGATTTCTTAATTACATAATGGTGCTGCAAAATTCCGTGTGTCAGGTGTGCATTCTCGTGAGAGTGAAGATTTAGGTTTCTGCTATTTATATTTGCAAAAGTTATTGCATAGAGTTTGTCAAAGGTGAATTGGATGTAGAATAGATTTATATAGGTTTCAGGTTTTAGAAAAAAATCTATCGTCACGCAAATTTGTTTTTGTAGGTTTTACCAAACAACAAGATCGAAGAGCCTTGTTGAATCCCTCTGTGTTTGTTACATTTGAGTATAGAAATCCTAACCTCCCCCTCATCCTTCAACAAATCAACCAATATCAGTTTGCTGGACCAAATCCTATAGTATGGTCTGACCAAAGATTGGATGCTGCAGTTCTTCTACTTGACACTGGTGGAGCTGCTGTACATCCTGTTCCAAAGCTGGATAAATTTGCTGACATTGATGATTCAACAAAGGATGTTCACCTTATTGGTCATCCTGATGGTAAAGCCAAAATTATCGATCACTCCTGTAGAATAATCCAGCTGGATCAGAACAAGGTAAAAGTATTATCAGGTGTAATTAACGCAGACGTAATCCAGTGACTTTGTTTACCGTTATAGTAAGACCCATTCTTGAATGTTAAAAATACATAATTATGATAAAGTGATGTTACAGCAAGGTCTTACCATCCCTTAATTAGCTTTGCAAAATCACATTGTACCCTTTTATACTTGTTGCATATGATTACAAATACATGTGGTAGGGCTAAACATTAGGTTATTTTACATTTCCCTATCGTTCACAGAAACAAAACTGGTCCAAGTTCAAAATTTCAGTTGATAAATGATATTGTACAATTAATTGAAACAGATTCGATCCTGAAGAAAGTGCAAACATGTGCTTATTGAGTTTAAATGCTGCAGCAGCATTTAAAATGAATTTGTTATTTACAGGGGCATGTAATAAATGAATGGTTGATTTATTAATGAATGCTAGTCAGTTTTTGACTAATCAGTTTCATAAACGTTTTACTTCCACTATAATCTTGTATCCACAAATATGCCATTGGTCAAAAGTAAAACATTTTTCAAAAGTAAGTTTTACTATCAGGGTAATAAGGCAAGTTGTTTATTTGTTAGAAAAAAGTTGACATTTTCTGCTTAACTGTAGGTTCTGGCATATAGAAACTGGTCTGTAGCTGTCTTAGGTTGTGACACCTATGTTGGAATTGATGATCCAGCTAAAATTCTTTACCATGTATCTCAAGGAACCGTAGGTGGTTCATCTGGTGCCCCATGTAAGTAATTCTGTGTGTAATAAAGTGTCAGTACATTTATTTATTTATTACACCTGTATTTCTTACCATCTTGTTTCCTAATTCAGTGTCTCCAGTGAATGTATACAACATTTGGTTAGTATGAGGAATTGTTTGTCTTGACTACATACATTTAAAATGTGACTCAGAAGTCTAGTTGTAGTAGTTTGTGCTTATAGTTGGGACTATCCTGCTTGTAGTTGATTAAAATGTATAAGTGAAATGGGTACGATATGGGATCGAAGGAGTAAGACAACTGGATTATATTAGTTAATATTGCTGATTTATAACAGATACACTTACAAAATTTATTTTATGATCAAATATTTTTATTACCTAAAATATATGTGAAATAAATTTTGGATATGATCTGTGTTAAGATTCATAATTGTATGGCTTGATAATTAAGCACGCCTAGTGGTCTTGGTATTGAATTTTCACTGGCGGTCATATTAGTTTTGCCACTTGTAATACCAGAATGCTTCTAATGATATAATGATGAAATAATCCAACATGTATATTAAATCTTCAGCCCACAAATAAAATGATGCTTAAAATGTATGAAAACTATTAAAAAATATAATTTTAATAACATTATGTGCCATATTTATTTCATTGATAAATGCTGAAACACAAACTCTTGTGAAAATACTAAAATACAGTAATTTAAAAAGTTAAATTTGTATTGAAGTTTTTTCACACTTACAATGTTTAGGTCAATAAATTTAGTATGGCGATAGTGGCAGATTTTTTAGGACATCTAATATGACATTTTATGACAAGTGGTGTAAACTACTGTAGCAGTCATCTGTACAGGGTGACACAAAATATAACAGAACACTTTTGAAGTACTCTCACTTTTTTGTTTGTGTTTCAACAATAAAGCCAAGTGTACTTTTCAGAAATAAATTCAATTATGTAATCAAACACCAAAAAAATTTAAATTTTTTATTACGACTGACAGCAAATAAAGCATAGCGCTCTAAGTTGGTCCAGAATTCTCTTTAAAAAATCAAAATTGTCACAACTAAATTAAATATGTTTAACTACTTCCAGATTTGCTAAAGAGAGCAAGTTTAATGTTAAAATAAATCTCAAATCATACCTTTTTTTTTAAATGTAAAAATAAGTCCTTTGGTCAGTGCTCAAAAACATTTCAGAAAGATACAATTTTGTTCATTATCCATATTTGTTGCACTGTTTTGATCAGTATTTTTGTTGCACTGTTTTGATCAGTATTTTTGTTGCACTGTTTTGTCTTTTGATCAGTACTTTTGGTGCACTGTTTTGACCAGTATTTTGTCAAAATGACCAAACAGTTCTAATGTAGCTGCTAACAAGCATTTTAACTGGAGTAGGAAATAAGGAATAAGAAAAAATATTTTTTTTAAATGTGTAGGTGTTCTGGTTATTTTGTGTCACCCTGTGGGGAATTCATAAGAAAATCAGAAGGTTTTTAGGAAAGAAGCATATATTTAATAAATAGCACCTTAACTGCTGAACTTGCCCTCTTTTGGGTGTTACACTTTGTATACATGTGTACAACTATTGAGCTGATCCACTTTTAGGCTATACACTCCGTATACAGCACGTGGTTTAATATTTTACTGAATCATGATGTCGTACACTCCGTATACAGCACGTGGTTTAATATTTTACTGAATCATGATGTCGTACACTCGGTATACAGCACGTGGTTTAATATTTTACTGAATCATGATGTCGTACACTCCGTATACAGCACGTGGTTTAACATGATGTCATTATGTGAACATTTATTTCTACATACTTCTTATTGCTGCAGGTTTTGTTGCAAGTCCAGATAATACACCAAAGTTGGCAGCCATGCATTGTTTTGCATTTCCAGATGTTAAAAGAGCTGCACTGGCTCCTCCTGCAACCATACCAACAGAGAGAACTATCGAACAAGGTGTAACTATGATGGCTGTATGTCGTAAAATGAAACAAACAAATCCAGCTTTGTGTATGAATATATTCAATGTATGAAGATGATGTGCTGTAAAAGCTGTACTTGAATGTAACAATTGGTTATACAACTCATATAATGCAACCGTATGAGAAGTACCAATAAATAGTACTGACAAACATATTTATTATATGCAAGTGAATATAATTTAATTGAATGTACTAACAATTAAAAAGTATATGTTTTTGCTGCACACAAGTGATCTGTGTCTCTAACATTTTATATTAATTTTGAAGTTGCTGGTAATAATACATTGGTCGGGTAATCATTGTATGATATCTACATAATATGTATTACCATGTAAACAGCACCCTGCATGAATATTAATTTAAATCTTATTTTTATATATATTTTATGAAATGATTGAATTACATTTCTGGAAATGACAAGTGGACCTTTATTCAGGTTAACATTTGAGGTACTATGCAGTTTTATATAATCTTCTTATACCTGGTGTAGTAATGGGTGTAAATAATCAGAATGTCACAGTAATGTCTGAATAAATAAAATGTTAAAAAATATGTATTTACTTGTTCACTTCTTGCAACCAGAGTAACACAATTATTATAATAATGCTAGGTTCAAATATTTAGCCTATTCTAAATCTGACAAGAACACTTATTTTATTTCTGTTTTATAACTAGTGAAAACATGATTGTTGTGACATGTCCTGCTACACCTTACAAGTTATTCGTACATTTACACTTTTCAACACAAAAACTGTGCGTCATGTTTATACAGGAAAAAGGTAAATACGAGAAGGCACCTTGGAGCAGGAATAAGCCCATGACCCACTGGGCCATTAAGTCGATCCCGTTTAACTTTTAACTAGGATTTTAGTAAGAGGTCAATTCACTGAAAATAAAAAGCAATTTCATCATACAGAATACTTGAAAATTGGATCTGAACAACTACAACTGTATTCCAGGCTCCACATTTTGCGTTCCGCACAGTTACTTCATGATTTGAGACAGAAGTCACTGATTTAGGCAAATCCTGTGATACTACTTCACTGTTCCCTTGAAATGTCACTGGTGTAGGCACATATCCTGTGATGTCTTGTCACCATATCCTAGCTGACCATAGGCATTCCATCCCCATGCAAAAGCTGACCGCATTCTACAATAATAGCAACATTCTTCATGCTGGCTGTTCTAGATGATGTGGGTGTACAGGATCGGTTGGGATCGGAAGGGACCTTTTTCTCATATAAAGCCTTCGAAGATTCATGATGTCATTAAACGGTTCAAGTCATTCATGCTATTACAAAATGTTGAAGCAAACAAAATGTGCAGTGTACGTTTTTGCTGCACACAAGTGATCTATGTCTTTTAATATTTTATAATGATCTTGCAGTTGCTGGTAATAATTGAGGGGGTATGGGGAATCCCCAAGGTGCAATGCTCGCACTTAAACATCGGCAATGCTAGCGTGTTGCCACAACAAAATAACGGTCGCCAAAAAGATCGACAAGCAAAAAAAACGTTGACAAAAGAAAACAGTTTTAAAAAATTGAAGACAAACAAAAAAAATGGTCGCCAAAAGACAATTCGCTGCTCGCACTTAACATACCAAGTAAATGCTCGCTGCTCGGACTTAATAGACCCCATCAATGCTCGCTGCTGCTCGCGAAAAAACCCCTATAGCCCTCAATAATACATTCGTTGTGTAATAGTTGTATGATATCTACATACTATGTATTTCCATGTAAAGTTTGAGCCATTCTGGTCATTAGTTTAGTAATCTATTGGTTTGCTCACCTGAGCTAAGCTAGACCCTTGTCACTGTGTCAATAAAAAATCATGCTAAATACGCATTACATATTTCACTCAAAATAGATGTTTTCTGAAACTTTAATTTTCAAGC
>JAOXYB010065112.1:0-10325 GCA_028565635.1 Phoronis ovalis
TATATATTGCATAAATATACAAAAACATTACAGGGATGATATGTGTTGCCTTAATCATATTAACATTTGGATTCATGTTAAATCTCATCATTAGCCAAATAAAACGTTACTTTGTAATCTACCTTACGAATTCCAATTAATGAAGGGTTCAAAACATGTACAACTATAGGTTTTTTTATTTCTTTGGAAATATTTGCCTGTTAAACTGTGATCTAAATGATGCAATGTACTTATACATTATGTAATAATTATACAGAAAAGTTGGAAAATGTATTTTCTAAAAATGTATCTGCTTATAAAGTTATAGCCAACAGAAGAGTTTGTTGTGTGGTGAACTTCATTGCTATTTTGAAAGAATTGCTTTATGTAGAATAATTTTAATTTTAATTAAAATATTTAAAATATTTGTTCACAGGGTGGTAAACATAATTCAGTTGGCACGACAGCTGAAGAAATACTGGTAAGTATATCCTCCCGATCCGGTATATTTCACATGTATTATCCTTTCACGTGTACATACGCATGCTAAAGTATACTCTCCACCTAATTTGTTTATTACCTACCTTCTTTCTGTCCAGTCAAAGTTCCTTTATTCCATCTTATATTAATAATTTAGATTTAAATTAATAGATATGTAATATAATTTACTACATGTTTATACTATACAAGATGGTAAGATGAAATCAAACACCACAAGAAATTAAATTAAATGCACTTATTCATTTCAAAATTGGTTCATAAATGAAATTAGGGAATATGTATCACTAGAATAAACTCATACGGTTGTCAATTTTACATATTTTAATGGATACGTGAGTTTATGTGAATATGCTGGGTTTTCTTGAGTTTTCCATCCTTAACAAGTCTAATGTTCACTTCAAGCAAACACGCCTCCCGATGTAGAAATGGTATCAGTAGGTATAACTGTACGTCATTGCGTTTTGCTTTGGTATTCATTTTACGATGCCATAACTCAACGTCATTTAGACACCAGGTTTGCGTTGATGTTGTCGTTGTTGCGTATGTAAGTCATAAATGGCATCAGCTGTGGTGTCGCTTGATGTTCAAAAGCACCGACGATCTGTTCATGAGGGAGAAGTGGAAGAGCTAGTAACTGCTGGACGAACTTGAAAAATGTCTCATCGTCAGAGTACGCTGTTTGAAGTCCGATGTTCCTTCACCTTCACCACACAGCTTGACAGTGAAAGCAATATCTCTGGATTGGTTTCGCTGAGAAGACAAATGCCCGACTCAAAATCGACCATACAATGCCGCGTTCGGTTAATTAAACGTACAACGCTTTGCGGCACTGGATGGCTGTAGGTTTTAGTCAGGGATTGGTGCTCCAACATGGCATCTTCAACCATGTTCTGTGCTGCTGAGCAGAAATTGTTGTCTACTCACTCTCTTTACATTGTTGTTTCACGTCTCTCACAATCTGCCCTTGTTCAGCAATCCCAGGTTTTGGCTGGTGGCTGTGGTATTCTTTGCCATCCAGGAACTTGATGTGGTAGTGGATAACCCTGGCTTTACATTTGACGTTTCTGGTATTTCGCTGGCTGTAAACCCAGTAAGTCTTCGCTCTATGCTTTTTGGATTTTGCCCTGTACGTGTAGCGACTGAAGACAAACTTTGTGCTCCCTCTCTGAGAGCCCTTGGTAATAAAAGTATATTCGATAACTTGTTCTTCAGGATGGACGATATTCATTTCTGGTATCTGGGCATCGACAGGTGTATCTTCCTTAATATCCATTGATTGGTTGTAAGATGTGCTGACATGAAACGAAGCATGTTCAAGTGACTCTTCGCCATTTTCATTGTTTATACAGTTATCGCATTGCTATTGATTTATACTGCTTTTCTCCCTGACCATCCTAGTATACATCTCCCTTGAGATCGCTGGGGTGGAAACCAAATGTTGCCAGTCATCACAAGTATGACACTGTAGACGTTCTTGACGGGTACCGATTTCACAGTGTCACACAACGCATGGATTTTCAACAGCTTCAGCAGATAGTAATGAAATGCTGACTGTTGAGTGTGGAACTAAATATTGACAGTGTCCTGTCAAGGCTTATATGCTCTCTGTAGTATAACATCAAAGAAATTTTGTTTTACATCTTGTGATGTGGTAAAACTTATATATGAATATAACTTTATATGTCATTACTTTCATTGTGGGCAAAGGGTTTTCACAATATAATAACCTACTGTTATTAGTTTATTTAGAATTTAGTTTATCTGCTGGAATAATTGGAGATTATGGCGTTAATTTGGCTTTGTATTTCAAAATCACTTTTTCGCCATGGCACTACTGTATCACAGTCTTATAAAATTTCTCCTTTTTGAAGTTGTTTAGTTCAGTAAACTCAACTTTGCTTTATAAAAATGGAGGCAATATTTGGGGTCCAGATGTCCAAAGACATGGGGTCCAGATGTCTTGGGGTTCAATTGTCTTGGGGTCCAGATATCTTGGGTTCAAGATGTCCTGTAACCAAGGAGAAATATTGCTTTTGGTTTTACGTGTGCTACCTGATTCAGTAATACCAGATAAGATAAGAACAGTTACTAATACAATTAAAGGGAGATATAGTCACATTTAAGTAATTAATCAATGCACATATATATAATAAAGTATATTTAAAGACTATTATTTGTATAAGTCTTATTAGCATTGCTCTCATGTATTCATTAACACAATGGAATGGAATTGTTTTGTTTTCTACAAAGTAAGGAAAGCAAACTATCTTCACCCCTCCCAAAGAATCAATTCTTCCTTAGCTTTTTTAAAAGTGTTCTTGTCTTGTGTGTATAGGCCTACTTGATAAAATCATAGTGTAATACAGCTCAAAGATAAATTGAAAGGGATACCATATACTTAGTATTTTTGAAAACAATATATCAGACAAGGTAGAATAGCGAAAATTGAAAGTGTACTTCTTAGTGCATCTCTCAATTTAACCAAGTCTTTTAAATAAATAACGAAAAAGTTTTAAGACTAAATACAAAATCTCAAAACTTATGAAATAGATTTCTTTCACATCTACATCCGTTCGGTAGTTGTCAAAAGGTATACATACATCACAGAGACTGCAACTAGTGTGTGTATGCGACTTGACCAGTTAGGTTTGTCTAACTAGCATAGATTTGATATCGTCGGCATTTGTTAAATGTGGTAATGTTGAGGGAAGGCTGTTCCATTTTCTGAGTGTTTTAGGAGATGTAGATGTTGCGGTAGGCGGCTTTGTTGTGTATGGCTTAGTGAAGTACTAAGCGGCTTTGTCTTCTTCTCTGTTAAAGGGTCTTCTAATTAATTAAGTCTATGTAGTATTTCTGTCATTGAACCATGTTCACGTAATTTATTTCTAGTAATGAAGCTGGCCACTCTACGCTGAATTATTTCTATTGCATAAATATATATATTTGTTGAGATGAGGATCTCAACCTGTGATGGCATACTCGATAGTTGGTTTTAAAATAGCTGTGTACACATTCTCCTTAGCCTCTGGTGGACATTTAACAAGAATTATGTTTATGAAGCCAAGTGTACATGTGCGATTTGCCTTGTCTACTATATTGTTGATGCATATTGTCCAGCTTAGATCTTTTGATAGTTCGGCTCCCAGATATAAAAAGCTGGATGAAATAAGTTATCTAAAATATAACTACATTTACCTTACAATAAAAAAAAATATTTTAAAAAGCGGTATAAAGTAAGTTAGCTAAAATACAGCAGTATACAATTAAATGAACTAAAATTATAAGTACCGTAAATAAAAAAGATTTTAAAAAATCAAACTTGTCCATATGCTTTAATAAAAAGTTATGTTGTTAGCCTAGATTTAAAGAATTAAGAGTCTCCAATTTCCTGACTGCAGCTGGAAGTAAATTCCATAATTTAGGTGCTGATACAGCATAAGCTCTATCTCCATAAGTGTCTAAATTGGCCATCTGTCTTACTAATTATTGATTGCTTTAAAAGTCATGACAAGTATATTGTATTCAGTCCTCTGCCTAAATGGTAACCAGTGAAGGTCAATATAGGAGTAACATGATTGCAAATCCCAGTTCTGGTCACAATTCGAGATACTATATTTAAAATGCTCTGTAACAGATAAGTTGGCAATGTTGCACAGACCATAATAAATTGAATTACAGAAATTAAGTTTAGATGTTATAAATGCATGCACTAATAGGTCAGTATTTTTCCTTGACAAATATCTTCTTATTGTACCTATATTGTACAATGAAAATAAACAGACTTACATACCGCTATAATTTGTTCAGATATTTTCATAGTGTTGTCGAAACTAACTCTAATATTTCGTGCAGATGAACTATCCATGAACTAAATTCTTTCAAACATAATTCGATAGCTTTAACATTATTTTCCAAATCAGAGTGACTACTTAACTCAAATGTAATATAATTATAACGTCGGCTGTCGTCGGCATACAAATGAAAGAGTAAACCATATGTACGAGCTATATCAGCTAAAGCACGTCGTGCCTATATAGGCAATATAATTTAGGTCCCAGAATCGATCCAAAACAGTGTTGCTAAGCAACTAAAGTATGTGATAGTCTTTCCAACAAGATTAGATGACCGACTGTGTCAAAGCTGCTGAAAGATCAAGTAGAACAAGGATTACCTCTTTTTTCTGATCCAAGGCAAGAATATCATTTTGAATTTTTAGAATAGCTGTTTCAGTGCTGTGATTTGCTTTATACGCAGACTGCATTTTTTCATGGAGATTTTCTGTGAATAAATAATCATTGATTTGATTTGAATCACAACTTTTCGATAACTTTCGTTATGAATGGTGGATTAGAAACAGGACGATAAATGCTAAAAATTCCCGAATCCAAAGATGCCTTTTGAAGAAAGGTCTTAATATAAGCATGTTTCAAGCTTGACGGAATTGTTCCACTTGTACACCGTACTGTAACAGATACATGTACAATCTCAGTTATCACCGGAAGTAATAAGTTCTTACATAGGATCGGATTTGAAATAGGGTCCAGATCGTTGTGAGAGTTGTTGATAATCTGCTTAGTTTCATTGGGAGCTGTTGGTGTGAAAGCATCCAACGTGACTTCACATTTTTCTTCTGACGCAACAATAGATATTTCAGAGTTCCCGAAACAAGATCGAATCTTTTCAATTTTTTGCCAGAAAAAAATCATTGAAAGCATGCACTAGTTGTTACACGGAATGTTGCTTGGTAAGTTAATGTCATGTTTGTACTGCACCAGACTATTAATAAAACATCTTGAATGATTGATTTCTTCTAGTTTCCTGTACATTTTTCTATCTTTGCTTTATATAAAATTGATTTTAATTCATAAATTAGATGCCAGAATTTAAGTTTCGCGGCCTTAAAAATTTGCCAGTCAATGTGTAGTTCAGTGTTCCTCCATTTTCATTCTAAACTTCTTCTACATTCAATCTTTGCCATATGAATTTCAGAGTTATACCATGGTGGCTTTTGCTTTTTGGTGACAGTTTTCTTTATAGCATGTGAGTCAAATAGGGATGATAATGTACGTACGCAAAGTGAGGACCAGATTTAGATTCAGATTCAGAACCAGATTCAGATTCGATGAAAAAATCAAAAATGTCTTCACTGCAGGTATTTGATAAAAAAACACGACTTTTAACGATTTGTTCACCTTTTTCAAGAGGTAAACGTTCCCAAACGAAATTTCTGAATATATTCACGGATTTATAGCAGGTAAACGAACATGCAAGTGACACTAGTTATAAAAGCTTTTTCATACAAACCTAGAATATTCACAAAAAGCGAAAAACGTTGTTGCTAAGCAACTACATTTCCAGCAATAGCGATCGAAATGTGACGCCATAGCGTTCGAAAAATTTATTTTGGATCTTTTTCTGAATCTGGTTCTAGAGATAAAACAAAGTGGTGCACCTCAAAATGTTCAAAAAGCCAATTTCTTTATAAAAGCCGGTGGTGTCAACGGATTCCACAAAAAATTATCTCTTTTCCCATTTCTGCTTTTATGAAAACCCGTAATGCTAAATTTCATAATATTACAACCGACTTTTCAGAATATATTCACGGATTTTTAGCAGATAAACGGAAATCTGTAAATATATTCAGAAAAAATCGTTTGTAATTGGGCTCTGCTAAATTATGGGATGTTCTTAGAACTATATATACTATTTACAGCAAATAGATTAAACGGTAAGTTAAAAGTAGTATCACACTACTCAGTAACGATGACGCCACTTCATAGCATACATATCATTTGAATTGTGTGAACATTTATTTGAAACGAATTGTAGTAAAAAAGAACGAAAGAATAAAAAAGATGCTTTCCACCGACTTTCTGAATAACACTCAAATCACCAACGTGTATGATATTTACATCTACCTACATAACAATAGACTAAAATACATATTTATTTCACCAAAAATAATTCGAAACTAAAATAGTAAAAGTTTACACTCAACTTAAAAACTATAACACTTTGAAATGGGCAGTGTAACTTTGTTTATTATTCCAAAAATTGAAATCAGGAGGGGTACAAGAATAGCACTGTAAAGTTAAATAGATGACATGAAGCAGATATGTTTAGAATTACACAGATGATACTACTACAATTATTTTGATGTCTCGTTTTCTATTTATTAACACAAATTCTTCGTGAAACACATGTTAAAACTTGATGCATTTATTTCAAGTCACACAAGCTTAATTAAAACGGCGGCCTTGTTGTCAATTAATATCTTGGGTTGTTGTTGAGGAGCAATGTGTTCACAATGATTATATTTATACAGGGTGACACGAAATAACGTAAACGATTTTGTTTCTTTATAAGTCATTTTCTTTACATTATATAAATGTTTATCTTAAAATTAGTTGGCATGAAATCATCATCATAAGACCATTGTATTTCCATAATATCATCAATGATGATGTGAAAATCTTCCAGGATGTACTGTGGTTTTGTTAATTTTTCATACAACTATTTTGGAGAATTTAAGTATTCAGTTTTAGAATGAGAACTAGATTCGCCAAATTTACCCCAACATCTATTAAGACAGATGTTTGCAACTGCACGCATTCTAGGATTTTTAACCATGAGATTATTAGCATCTAATTTTATTCCTTCGTGAGCGAGATAATTCTGAATATGAGCTTGCTTTTTATCTTCTGATGTGCAGTCAGCAGGCCATGCCAGTCGCTACTTTCTTGTTTAATTTTTAAAAACGTATCGACACAATTTCTGAAAAGGCCATTTGTTTTGTTTTCGAAATGATGTATCTCGTATATTTTAAGTATTCTATAGCCTTTTTCTACAGCTTTTTGGAGCTCGAGTGTACAGTACGTACCAGTAAAGGCCCTTTCTTCATCACAATGCTGACAAGGAAATACATGGTCATTAGTGCAGGTTCGACAAAGTGAACAAATATAATTTATCTTGAATACAGGTAATACAGGGTGGAATAATTTGGTGGGCGGAAAAACACTTGACTATGCAATTATAAACAGCTATATCGGTACTTACATTTTCTGTAAGAATTTAAGGATGGCCCAGTGGATATGTGCCATACTTTTGGATCGCTGGGTACAAAGAACAAACGTCTACGTATTTTATTTGTTTACCAGGCTAAACATTGTAATAAATTTTATGGCATTTGTGCGACCACCAAAAAAACGCATCTCTAAGCTCAAGACGATCAATAACTTCACTATTCAGGGCACTGCCATTGCTTTCCGCATAAAGATAATCCGACCTTGTTAAAAGTTGAACTACTGAATATATTTATCTGTACGTTATACATTTTTTCTATTACAGCTACTTCACTAAGACCATAGGATGAAAGGTCACAAGGCAACGCGGCATTAGTTAATAATTCTTTAGCCATGTTACCTTGCAGTTTTCTCCTATGATCTTTATAATATATTTAGCACGAGGATGGTTTTCTAAGACAACTTTTACTACAACTACGGCTCTAGTAAGGCACAAGTTATCAAAGTGTTGTATTCTAACAATTGAGCGATTATCTCTTTTATCAAGAGATATATTTACAATAATGTTACCCTTAGAGCCTGAGGGTAGCCCAAGAGTATCTGAATCTAAATGCAGGGCCTTTAACGGCATCAATTGCACCGGAGAAAGAGATATGATCTTAGTCACATTGTCTGAGGGCTGTTGTAAAGCCCTCGACTGTTTCTGCGCACACTAATGTATTATCAAGATGATTCCAATCTCTTACAGTCCTTACGAAGAAAGAATATTTACATTGATCAGTATTGTAAGAGTTCACTATGTAACATTTACTATTATTTGTGACATATTGTTCTACAATGTTCTGAGATACACAGTCTTTGAAAATTTTTGCCTTGACTCTTCTTTTCGATTTGACGGGTTGTAAAAAATCACTGGGTGATATGGCTGGTACTAATCCTTCGACAATCTTATACATAAATACGAGTCGGGTTTCTCTTCTTCTGTCTTTAAGCAGTTTTAATTTAAGAGTAGATAGCATATGTGTGAAACACCCTTCCTCTCTAGTTTTATAGTCCCCGCAGATGAATCGGGCTACCTTTCTCTGTGATTTTTCAATTTTGTCGATGTCTTTGGTGAGATTGGGGCCCCACACAATGGGGGAATACTCGAGTGCCGATCTTACTAGCGATATGTATGCAGTTCTTTTGCAAACTGTTGGACAATGCTTCAGATTCCTCTTTAAGAAGCCTATGGTTGAATTTGCTTTCTTAAATACTTTAGTGATGTGTGGTCCCTATTTAAGGTCTTCAGCTAGAGTTACTCCAAGGTAGGGATTTTCTTTAACTTGTTGCAAACTATGGTTATCCAGATTATAGAAGTAATTTTAGTTGCTGTCAATTGTCATGATGTAACACTTTTTTGCATTAAATATCATACCCCAATCCTGTGCCCACTTTTCAAGGTTAATTAAATCGTGTTGTAATATTAAATAATCATTAAAGTTCTTCATTGATCTATAGAGTAGGCAATCATCAGCAAAAAATCTTACTTGTGATTTTACACAGTCAGGAAGATCATTTATGTGACATAAGAAGAGCAGCGGACCCAGGACAGTCCCTTGTGGGACCCCTGAATCAACAGTAACCGGTTCGGAGAGTGTGCCTTCAACTACAGCTCGCATGTTGCGTTGAGTGAGGAAAATGTCAGGCCATCTCAGGATAGGTCCATTTATGCCATAGTGTTCTAATTTAAAAAGTAGCTTCTAGTGGGGGACTGTGTCGAATGCTTTGGAAAAGTCGAGTATAGCCACGTCTGTCTGGAGTCTATTTCTTTGTTTTTAAGTAAATCCTGAACAATTGTCAGCAACTGCGTTTCGCAGGAAAAGCCAGATCGGATTCCATGGTTTCGCGATGTCAATATATGGTTCTTTTCTAGATGCTTAAGTAGATGTTTACATATAATATGCTCTAATAGCTTACAAGTAACAGAAGTAAGTGAAACCGGTCTATAAATCTCAGGAAGATGTACATTCCCCTTCTTAAATACGGGTGAAATATTTGCACTAAGCCAATCTGTTGGTAGTTGACCATTATCAATTGAGTTCTGGAAAATTTCACAGATTCCTGGTGCTATTTGATGTGAACATGTTTTAAGCAAAATATTACGAATGTTGTCTGGACCCGATGCTTTGGAGATGTTTATATTAGATAGTAATGTCTCTACACCTTCTGTTGTTATTTTAAGAGTTGGCAGTTTTTGTTTACACTTATATTCAATATGTGGCATGTTTTCAGACGTTTCCTTGGTGAAAACTGATTTGAATTGCTTGGTAAGAATTACACCTTTTCCTTTACTATTATTTTCTAGATTTCCCTGTTTCTTCAGTAGTGGTATACCAAGACTATCTTGTTTCTTGGATTTAATGTAACGCCAAAATGATTTTGTGTTGTTATTACCTTCTTGTATGACACATGATGGATTTCAGCTTTCTTAAACGCTCTTTTACAAACCATTGATTTGGTGTTTTTTTCAACCGATGCGATTACCATCTATCGATAAACAAGGTTGATGGGCTGATCGCCTTCATCCAAAAGTAAGACCTTAAAATATATTCTGTATAATATAGAAGATACCATCAACGTTAATCGCATGATGGTTTAGTTTTAACACTGTTTAAAAAATCTTCTTGTTATTGTTTTTTATTTCGAAAGTCTCTAGTAAATCCAGTATAATGATATCTGCAAGGAAAATAACTCATATTATAAATAATCAAGAAAGCTCCTGGCGGATTCGAACCTGCGCTGGTGATATCTGAAAACAATGAAAAATCGAGTGCATTAACC
>JAOXYB010065123.1:0-10324 GCA_028565635.1 Phoronis ovalis
CGTTAAAGGTCATAAAATTCTTAACAAACATACATTAAAATGAGAAATATAACATTGTTATTTATTTAGAAATATCGGAAAAATAGTTTCGCAGCGCCACCCGTGGCAAAACGTGGTAAACACCTGCCTTAAGTTACTTGCGTAGCTATAATGTGAATCAAAAGTTTTTTTTCCATACCTTTGATCCAAACATTTCCATAAGGATGCCCTGTCTAGCTTTTAGATATGGATCTTTGGGAATCAGAGGATTTTGTGGATAGACTTGATCAAGATACTCATCACAAATCAAAGATTCATACACGATCTTGTCATTCTGTTCCAAAACAGGAACAAGTCCAATGGGTGCTCTTTTAAGAAACCAATCAGGTTTCTCCTTCAAATTAATGTTGATGGTTTCATGTCTACAAAAAAATGGAAAGATTGAGTTACGTTTAACACTATAATTACAATAATATTGTGTTATCCAGAAATAGACAATTCACTAATTATGATATGCTGCTTTAACCTCCAATCCACCTTAGTCATGGTGACATTCAAAAACCACAATAATTACCAAATAATCATTAGATATAAATAGATGATGAGAAACCATATCTAACGAGCACAACCGCTTCAAACTTTTTCTTTTTTTAATTTTTCTTTTTTTAACGCTAACAAAAAATGACTTACTGACTCAGTTTTTAAGGGCTTTTGCAATTTATATATTTAGTGTGGCCTAAAGAAAACTTGATTTTGTAACACTACATAAATTATAATTTGCATCAATTTTGTTAATAAATAAAATATTTTTATAAACACAACAAATTTAGTAGCATTTGGTAATTATTTATTAAGGGGGGACCCGTTTGTGACCGTTTTTTTTTCACACTACACTTTGATTCAAATTTGGAGCAATTTAATGAAAAAATAGACTAATAAAAGTATATATTTTTGAAAAGGTATTAACTTAAGGATTAAGAAAAGTTACTTTACTTATCTGTCACATGATTAATAATTAGTAAGAAAGCCACTTTGGGTAAAAACTCATGCAACATGCAAACTTCAAAAAAAAACATATAACTCCAACACCCCTATAGATACCAAGTTGAAACTTTGGGACAAACCAATGATGTTTCAGATTTTAAAATTTCAAAAGTTATGACTTTCCAAAATTCAACTGCCAGAAATCTTTCATTTTTTTTTGACACCCATAGCTTTAGATGCACATCATTTCAGAACTAAGAAGAATTTCAAAAATCTGAGAAACAGTATAATTAGTTCCTAGTTGAAAGTTAGTATCTGAAGAGATGTTGTACTTATATTTGTTTGAAGTTTACGTTTTGAAAAATATGAGATTTTACCCAAAATGGCTCCCTTATTAATTACATAATCATGTGATAGATAAGTAAAATGATTTTTCATAATCCTTAAGTTATTTTACCTTTCCAAAAATGTATACTTTTATTAATTTATTTTCCCATTAAATTGCCCAAATTTGACACAATTACAAAGTGTAAATTGTGAATACATGTGCATAACTTGTCCTGAACGGGTCCCGCCACGTTAACATGTAATTTATTGACTTACGGAATATTTTTATGAGCAAGCACCATTCTTGTTCTTTGAGCATATGGACAGAGCCTCATGCTATACAAGCGAAGCTTGTCCTTCTCCAGAGGCGGAAATGCAGTACCTATCATGTAGTAACAAAAATTAAAAAATGTAAATACTTATTATTATCAGGTAGAGGGTGGGATTTATCAAGTTTTATTCGGATCCAGGAAAGGATTGTGATTTTATAATTTTGCGATGCCTTTTATAATAAATGTAAATAAAAAAGTATCCTGTTGTTAAAAAAACTTTATTTAATACATTATAATTACATTACCCCAGGGGGTAACAGTCAGAATACACAGTCGAGTACACATGTTTATTACAAAAGACAAGGTAAAAGTATGTATTTTTCAGCAGTTATAGACAGGGCACCCATCGACACCTTGAAAAGGGTAAAATAGCTAAGTTAAAAATGTAGCAAAAATAAACAGTTGGTCCTAAAAGTAATAAATGGAGTGTTTTTATTACAGCCTGTGGTCCCAATGAAAAACGAAATAGTATATACTAGTCTTAATTCAGATGTCAGTTTGGTTTTAAAAAAAAAATGCTCAAAAATTAATATAGAATTACACATTTCTTCCTTGCCATGAGATAAAAACTTCCATTGATTCCATAATTTCCCTGACATGACTGAGAATGTGAGTTCGAAATGAGGCACCTCTTTCGAAACTACAACCTGAAAATCCACACCTTTGGACTACTTTGGTCAAAACTAAAGGTGGGAAACCCACCCCAATTTCCTCAGAAAAGGGAGTTATACTGTATATGTGCTGCTCTTTTGACTATGGGGCACAGTCACCTGGCGAGAAAGTGTTACATTTTTAAATAAATAAATAAATACGAGATATTATCAATGTCCCGGCTCAGGAGGCAACAATGATAGTAATATATATAATTATAGGGATTCATGAGCTAGGTTCCATATTTTATCATATTTTTTTAAAACTGCACATAAATTTTAGCTCTGGGGTATATATATTTCCAAGATTTGTTGGTTGTTTTTGTCTTCATTTGGTATTGGGGTTTGTACGTCTTTTTGCAAATACATTTTTACCATGGGGTACTGATTCATTTCATTAAGTTTTGGAATGCAGTTTTTACCATTGGTAAGAGTTTTTACTCTGAGCTTCACAAGACTACCCCACCACTTTTTGGCAAGTACCCACGGGGGATCCTTTCGGACGAAACCCCTTGTATCAGTATCATAGTGGAATGATACAGGCAGACCGAAGAAATTTATCCCCCGGCGAATTAAGCGAAATAAAATAATGATTTTCGTGTTGTTCTTATGGAGGAAGTACCATTAAGCGGCGGGTCATAACTGACACAGTGATCGAAAGAACACGTACGAGCTCAGGTTGAAACCCCTGAACCCCCTATAGTCCATTTTTTCCCTCTAGGGAGTGCGCTGTTGATTTAGTGCGTTAAAGAAGCAGCTACCGCAAAATCAAGTGGAAACCAGCATACGAATTTAATACTACCTGAAACACTCGCTGAAACCTCGCTTGAACTCACCGTTTGCTAATGCCTTCTCGCTCATTTTACCCAACTTAATTAGCGTGTTGTTAACACGGCCTTGCAATGACTTGATAATCTTGAATTTTATAACGAATGACAAATCAGTCTTTGTCTGGACCTTGAACTTAACTGTATGTTTTTAAAGTAAGCCGTCCAGTCGGAGCGATAGCAAATTTGCTGAATCATCCCCAGGATAAAAGTCTTGTGACCTACAAATAAATGTACCTTGACCTCATCCGGCTGGTGGCGCTATATAATCCTAGCTCGGCAAATAACTAAACTTGAGTTTGCAGGATCTATGGAAATATTCTCCCTTTAGTGTATATAAAATAATAATGATAACACCATTTATAAAGTTGATAATAATTTCTATCTGTAATATATCCGTAATTTGTTTTAATTCCTAACTTTTATTTTCAGTGCGAGAAGCTATATATAGGTGGTGAGGCTATCAATATGGATCAATATGAACTGAATAAATTGGGAAATAGAAATTAATCAACGACACCTATTTGCTATTTCTTATTTTCTTATATTGACATTCCCTATATAACTGGGAAAACGCTTTTACTCGTATTTTTTGTAGGCTTCAGCTGCAACTTTCAAGAAACATTCAATTCCTTAATAAGGGTCCAGTGGGGGAGTTTACAGCTAGTTGAAAACAAAAAATTGAAAACAAAAATCCCCAATATCGAAGGATATTTTTTTTTAAGGCTGATACCCACAGAGATCAAATTAATTACGAGCTAAATTTTTGCCAAATGGGAACATAATAGACTTGCTCAAGTCCTTGTGAACTTAAAAAAAAAAATTATGTTTAATTCTCTTTTTTAAGTCTTTTACATCAGTGTTTTTAATTATCTCGAAAATTTTTTTTTTTTACTATCATATATATATATATATATATATGTTCGAGATAATTAAAAACACTGATGTAAAACACATAAAAAAGAGAAATAAACATTAATTTTTTTTTTAAAGTTCACAGGGACTTGAGCAAGTCTAGGAACATAATTATAATGATGATTTGCAAAACAGAAACTTTTCTCAAAAAGCCAAACAGTAAGAAATTTTAAATTCTGTTAAATGTTATAAAACAATATCAATCACCTTGGTTGAAAAATATTTTAGCATTTTTTCCACTAAAACGTTATTAAAAATACCAACAATATGAATTTAAAGGTGACACTGGAGAGTGGGGTACACTTATAAAAGTGCATTATATTTTACTGGAGACTTGTGTTTACAGATTAAACTTGAACAGTTAAAATGTTCGAGGTGTTTTATATTTTTTTAACCGTTAAAAAGCAACCAACAAGCAAATGATGGAAGGAGATGAAAATACCGAAACCTGATTTTACACTGGCTGTTCAGGTTGCTAAATTTAACCTATCGGAAGCATCAATTGTTTTTTTGATACGCCATATAAGGAACTGGTAATTTTATCTTATTCAAAATGAAGCCATCCCATAGAATTTACATTTGTAGGTTAAGAAGCTAGTACATAATAGAAGGCAGATGTCCTATTAGGCAATCGATAATCATAAGGGGCGAATTAATTCCAACCAAAAAGGATCCCGGCTATACTATGTACCACTGGTTTAATTTAGAAAAGATTGCCTGTATGTGTGCATGAGTAGAAATTCCCTTTTAAAGACTCTCTCAAGCACGTTTTTTCTCGGATAAATACCATAAACTGAAATCTATGAAACATGCATAAATCTACTTCACTGTAACATAAGGATATTATTTTAATAATATTATGTTAAAAAATAATCTATTATATAGCCTCTCCACAGAGATTTATCCTTTTGCAAATACGTGTATCTTTAGCGTCATTTTTGGCATTTCTGGCCTACGTACGTCCAGGCTAGGGTTTTCGTTTTCCCGGCCTTAGTGGAATTTTGATGGTGGTTGTTATCAGCACTTGTGTTGATATCGGAAGTCATATTGGTCTACTCTGTCTTATCAGAAGCACCCCAATGAAGGTACTTTTTTAGAACTTCATATAGCAAATAAACGTATATTTTACAAGCTTAGATAAATTATTTGGTGATGTAGCTTGGAGCTATAACTGATCTAATCCCTATTCACCGGCAAGCTGATTTTTAAATAAATCTTTAGCCAGCTAAATATTTAGAAAAAATCTTTCTGCCAATTGGAATATTGCAAAAAAGAAGTAAATCAGTTGCTGGTGTTGCGCTTGAAAATCATATCTTTTGCGAGCTGGAAGACCCATTTTTAAAAGCTTGTCAGCCAGCCAGAATTGCCCGGGCAACATATATTATGGGGAACAAATCCAAGGTGCATGGTACATCCATCGTATTGTAATTTATGTGTTAATGTTCTTCCATAGTTTGTGTACGATTACACAGTAATTAAACAGACCTCAAGGATCATTATCAGATGAAATAACAATGAAAATATGGAAGCAGCTTTTTAACAAATCATTCTGGCATTTGCTTGTGGTGGCTAATGTACAGTGTGTATTAATAAACAATAAGAAATAATATTTTCATGCAAGTAATAATATTTCATTAACTTAAAATTATCCTGTGTCACATAATTTTGCATTTATAAGAACTATAACAATTACAAAACTTAAAGTTGCAATTTACCCAAAATTGTTTGGAGGACAAAAAACACATTTATTTTAGTAAGGCTAAAATGTTTAATGTTTTGTTATAAAGCGAAAATCATTTGGCAGCCAAACGCTTTCAAATTAGTGACATATAATGTTGCAGTCATTTTATTTCTAACAAAATCAGACACAAGACAGTAATAAATAAATATTATATATATGGCCAAATTCTGCTATTGTAATTATAAATAATTATAAAAGTTACTATTATTATTATTATTATTAATATTTAATGAAAATATCCGTTCGAGAGAATTTATAATAAATTATAAACTTGAAAGTGATCAAGACTATATTCTTCTGTCCATTTTGTCTTCATTTGTCAAGAGTAATACGACGTGGACTTGCATTGACGAATAACATTTTACGCGCAAGGATCATTAGACGTGTTACATAAATCGTCTTCACAGAAGTGCCATACACCACCCCATCCAGCAGGCTGCTGTTCACATTGTAATTCTTGATCAATTCCCCAATAATTATCGACGCCGCAGCCGCGGGAAAGCTGTTGGGTTGTGCCCCAAGTGTCTGAAAAAATACGTATACTAAGCATTGTTGTATATATAAACAGTCAAATAGACTATTCAAATTAGGTCATCATCTCTTTGATATATTTACAAGCAAGTGATGACCGTCAAACATGATGGCATGGCATTATAAAATAAACGCAAAAACAAATAAAAGTTTGTGCCCGTATTTTCCAGATACTGATTCTTTGTGTCTAAACTGTTATAAAAAATCCATTTCATGTTACTGTTACATAAATATTCACTAACAGTTTAAAGAAACTTTCGCCTTGTTTTTTATCACTTAAACTTAAGCTTGTGCATAAACTCGGTCTACTTAATATTTATTATTTAAACAAATTGGAGAAAAGGATGAGATACATGTATATACACGGAGTACAGACATTACACCCAGTTCAACAATTCTATTTTGAATATATAATTTCTTGTTAGTTACAACAGTGCCGTTGTTTGTAACAATATCACTTTTCCTCCCGAGGGAAAGACCCATGGCGATACGCATGTATACTGTAATCTGCTACTTGATTAACCACAATATTCAGCACCGCCGATTTTTCTTGTTCGTGACTACGTACTGAGTAAATTATTTTTCATCTAAGACGCTTGCATTTTAAGGTAAAGTAATTAAGTTTGTCCGATTAATATTTTCTCATTGTTTCTTTACATTATAAAAAAATATATATAAAATGTAACTTACCGATTCTGATAAAGCATTTTGTTGTGCAGGTCGTTTTAGGCACTGATGCAGCTAGTGTAGCATCATCCAGATTCCTGCACCCATCATTAATAGTATCATTGTTCAGCCCTAAAGCACACACATAGCAATCACCTAAAAAGATTTAAAAGTGATAAAAATTATATTGAAATTTAAAACCTTTTTTAGAAGCGGTTAGAAGGTTATTATCTGGTCTTGGATAGATATAGATTTATTTAATTACGAAATGTAAATAAGGAATCGATTCCTCTTTTAGGACACTATATGAAAAGTAAAATGTGCAACTGCTATCTTTGTATATTTGTTTTTCAAACTATGATGCTCACGCATATGATTTCCAATTAAAATATGTTTTTGTCTCATTTCCTACTAGCTACTGAGGCTAACGTTAAAGTAATGATACTGATTCAATTTCACTCATTATTTGTAAACCGCGGAACATTTCATAATTTCAGCTGTAAATTTGGTGTTGTATTATAGGTTTCTAAAAGTGATAGTCGGACTATCAGTTTTCAGTAGTGCTACATTACAAGTCATTACATTAAAACTCTGTTCTTACGTTCTGTAGCGGCTATTGTGGTTGTTGGGATTGTTGTGGTCGTTGGATCGGCAGTACATACTTCTGCAGTTAAAGGAGTTCCTCTTTGGCAGTCTTGTGTGTCGAAAGGATGCACAATAAATTCAGCGAAGTTGTCACCATTAGTGAAATCTTCCTGGAGACCTGTGTTGTTCGCCATATCCAATTGCATGAACGATCCAAGAACACATATGTGGTACACGCAACGATTTACGGTATCTGCTACGAAGTTATATCTACCATCAGCTCTGGTACAACCTAAAGAAACAATCAAGTTACTGAATGTGTTTGTTATTTTTAATATAATAAACCTAATTGACGAGAAACCTAAACATTATAAGCGTCCATTTGTATTACCTTTAATCATCAGAACTATGTAGAAGCATGACATGGGGATTGAATTGTGCTTATTGTTGCTTAGTGCAATTATTCTTATTTTTATCATTTTTATTCATGCATGTTTACAGCCTCTCAAATCGTTGGAATTTTTTTTAAAATGTACTCAACAATAAACTCCCTAACACTTCCTAAAATACGTTTCACTGCTTGCATTTCTGTCAGTTTATCCGCAATTTATTTATTACATTACAGAATAAAGTGTTAAATTCTATTTCTGCAAAAATTTAACTCATTAATGAATCTTTTTTGCTTTTCTTTCTGTACAAAAAGTTTTTTTCTTATGAAAATATACACTTACCTCCTGTACTATCACAATTTCTAGCAGGTACAGCATATGTCCTGCTTGTACTTATCACCAAGATAGCAAAGATAAGATAGCCAAACATATTTCCTTGATTTTTAAAGCTCTAAATAAGAGTTTATAATATCTGTGTAGATTTTCAAAGTGTTTGTAAATTTCGAAAAGAAACGGTGTATTTATAGTATTTGGTCTCTTTATGTTGCCAAACAACGAGCTTGGGGTGAAGTGTTATTTTTATGAATTGGCGAGGCGTTGCTAGGGCATTATGAGACATTAATAAATCTTGTCGATTTAACAATGACTAGACACACCCGTGAAATATATATGAATATATAACAATTTTAGGGCGCTTCACTGGACACTACATTTATACAAGGTGACACGAAATAAATACAGTATAAACGTTTACGAAAGTTTTGTTCTTGCAGCTTTTTTGTTGGGACATAGAAATTGAATAAATGCCTTAGAATCAAATTTTCTTAAATCTTTATTTTTGAATTCATACATGCCTTTATTTCCCTCTAGGCTATATGAAACTCTTAGAGTTTTATATATCCTAGTTTCCCTTAACTGAGTTTTCTATAATTGTTTCACCGTCTGCTTTTGACAGTACGATAGCACCCGCATTCATGTGTAGCGAAAATTCGCAATGTCATTCAAAGGCGTCAATATACATAAGTGCACAAACTTTAATAATATATAATAATTAAAAAAGAAACATTTATAGTTGTACATATGAAATATCAATCAGGCACAACTCATTTTGAAAGAAAAACCTACATTAAAATGTTACTTTGTTTAAATGAGTGGCTCCACTATTTGCTGCTCAGTTATTTTAAACTTTTGTTCCACTGTTTTCAATTTTAAAAGTGTTTCATGTCACCCTGTATATCAAATATTTGGTATGATTCAAATGTTTATGCTATAAATAAATATTTAAATGAGCCAAGAATTGAATCACTTGGTACAAAAATGTGCTTTTTGATATTCAAATTATGAAGAAAAAAATACGTTAACATAACATATCCGTCTGGCCATTTAATGGTCATCTAGGTTAGGAAATATTCAGCCATTAACCTCAAGTACAACCTAATCAAACACATATTAAAGTGACCATTTATATGCAAACATTTGCTGAAATGGAAGCAGTAAATCAGGTACACGGCCGGATACTATTAGAAATTAATAGTTTTTAATTTATAAAAACGAAAAGTGGAGGGTCGGAAATAGCCTTGTTGACAATAAAATCGAGTCGATGTCAACGTTACAGGGTACTCGAATCCATAAAAATAATACTTTGTGTATTTTAGGAGTATCCTTTTTCTTGAAAACAAACACAGGTAGGTTAAATTCCGGGGTGAAAATGCTAGAGGGGAGTCGAAAGCTTCTCTTAACAAGCAGCCTCTTAGTATCAAACAAATACTGACGATTAAATCCAAATAAAAAGCGAAATTACTTCTGATCAATAAAGGAAATTTAATTTGTATTACTTGAGCCTAAGAAAACTTAGATAGTGTCAATTATCCAAACTCAATGCTAAAAGTTTCTTTTTCAGTTTTATTCGAAAATGATCGAACTTCTTTCAAAGGACTATATGCGACAGGAGAATACAGGGCAAATCAAGTGTTAAATATACTTTATCAGTGGCAAGCAAGTATTGAGCGGTTGGGCCACACAGTAAAAGCTGCATGATTTTCGATAACTTCTGATAATTAGTGGAGTTCTTTAGCGATGACATAGTGATGTGTCAATATTCTGGTAATTGTTGATTTATAACGCCTTCAACTCCCACACAAGAGTATCAACTCCCACATAAGAGTATCAACTCCCACATAAGAATATCAACTCCCACATAAGAGTATCAAAATAAATTTTAATAAGTTTGGCGATGTGGGTAGAAAACACCGGTGAATTAAGTTGTATTCTGTTTGCGGTGAGTAATTAGACTGACATAAGTCGTTAGAAACATTGATTGCAAGTTTTTTAATAAATGCATTATAGTACTAAAATACATAAAATAGTTGCTAGAATAAACTGGTAAGCTCTCTGCAAT
>JAOXYB010065134.1:0-10322 GCA_028565635.1 Phoronis ovalis
TATTTGAAATTACTTCAAAGTTCCGTATTCGGGTGAATATTTGCCAATAACCATGACAATCGCATGCTTTTCACGTTGTTTTTTTTTGAAAGCCCATGCATTGGTGACTGAAAATGTATATGCCGCCGTGTGAGGTGTCCGTGGCCGACCCTCACATGCGCAGTATAGTACGCGCCGCGGAAAGTTCAGAACTTGACGCCAGCAAAGATGCTTTAACTTAGTAGACAAACTTGACGAAGAGCTATTACTGCAAGAGCATGTTTGACAACTTTCAAACTTGTTTTTCGTGGGTCTTAGGGTACAATAGAAATAATAATATCGTGTCCACAAATAGGTGAAGCAATGTAATTTAAATTATCTGTCATGTTTGTCCCTGAAAAGACATATTAATATCGTTAAAATGATTTAGGACTATCCTTTGATTCGGCTATAGACAACAATCAAAAGAACACAGTTCCTTTTTAGTCACGCTTTGCACTTAATTGCCATGCTCTGTGGTCCGACGTGAACATGTTGATGGTGTGGACACGAACAACCCGGACCAGATGCTAAGCTACATCATGATCGTATCAAAAGTATATAAAGAGTTTGGTCTTTCACATGATTGTCACGTGACATATGTTGGTTGGATGATTTTATAAGCTGGATATTGTTTGCATCAACATTGACTCGAACACCAGTCCTCACGAGGTAAAACTTGAGAGGTGCTATAAAAGAGTACGAGAAATTCTTTGCATCAACACGTAAGATAACCGTTGCCGTAGGACTTTTATTGCAAATGTAAGTATTAATATTTTATAATTGCAACATTAATTTAGAACTAGAAATTAACACTTTTATCTTAATCAAAGAACCTATTGTATAAGAACAAAAATGTCTTATTTCACATAGATTTCAAGTAATTAATTTTAGTTATTATCAACAATTAGTCTCATATTTTGTATTTCCACAGTTTTTCTACTCGAGCAATGAAGATCGGTCTGATCCATATTCTTCTGTTAGCAGTAATCATCAGCTGCTTTATCATTTATTCTGAAGCTGGGCGACGACGAAGAAGAAGCAGACGCTCTGTACGTTGGAGCCGGTTGGGGCGACGTGTATACAGAACTGTCGAGCGTTATTTTCGCCGACGTTTTGGAAGATCAGAATCGATTCTTTATTAATTTAAAGAAAGTTAAATTAACACTTATGCAACTATAAATAGAATAACATTTAGTATAAATACAGTGAATTCATTATCCGTTATCACATGTGTATTTATAAAAAAGACATCGTCGAATTATGCGCGGCATGGTGCATTTTGAAATACCCATATTGACATGTCAGAGGTGCTATATTTAGCAACCCTACTTGGAGATTAGAACATAGAAAAGTCTCCAAACTGTTGCTAGTACCTGAACAAAGGTAGTCACATATGTACCTGTGCCAACATTATAGTTGGCTTATAGATGGCAACAAATATTTGTCAAGTTTGACCTATGTTCTGCTCGAAAACTGTACGGTAAGGTGTAAGTAAGAATAAAAATGCAGAAAGCGAATATCGATTTTGGGATATCTACTGGTCACTTAATTAATGGTTTAACATTTTGCTATGCCTTTTTACATTTTAAATACCAGGGTATGATAGGTTTCTGTATATTTGACGTGGAAATGAATAACAGATGTAATTAGACTCTCGGTCATTTTTCAGAAACTGGATCTCGACACATGGGCTCGGGATTTGAACATTGACAAAGAGAAGTTATTAGAAGCTTTTAATCAAGCAGATTGCAACGGTAAATGGCTTTTACAAAGTTAACCTGATGTCACTCACATAACATAAGCCGTGCATTCCAGAGAATCATCAAAATTGTTCAAATCATTTTGAAGTTACAGACATTTATGTTTTGTCTTTGACAGTTTTAATGAGTAAGTAAGTTGATGATTATATTTGTCATGATGGACATCTCCTTTTTTTAGAGGATGGTTTTGTTGACGCTATAGAATATCAGCGAGCATATGCAATGGATGATGACGTTGAAAATGATGATGATGGAGAGGATGATGCTGACACCATTGAAGAGCAAATTAAGTAAGTCACCATTCTTCAATCTGACACCGATGTTGTATCGTCTAATACAGCGAGTTTGTTAAAAAAAATGTGAACAAATAGTATACGATACATGAATAACGAAGTCTTCCACGGGAGTTTATAGCGAGAGCTTATAAATGCAGAAATACAAGAAAATTGGAGCACATATTTATTTAGATCTATCTTCACGTTTGAGTTAAAGAGCCTTCTGTCACTAAGATGGCATTGCTTTTGAATATTTGAATAATTTTAATTCTAACACTTATAAAAAATGTCAGATTATTGCCGTAATACGTTGTTAAATTTTTATTTTTTAAAAAACCTTAATAAAATGATAGCAACTTTAAAATAACGTACCTAATGTATAAATGTCGTTGTAAACTCGCATCATCACAACTTGATTGTGTGTACTTTTTAGGTCGCATGATGGCGCTACTAGATGAAGCCGACATGCAGAAGTAGTTGCAACTTGCGTTGCTTTTCATGGAAAATATATCGATATCGGAAAACAACTTGCTGTTGACAAAACCTGCAACTTACATACTGTATAGCACTGGCTTAATCTAACCGCAAATAAATATAAATTAATTGTATACTCGCTTTGTAAAATAGTGTTAAACTGACAGACTTTTTATCTTCTTATATATTATGTTCCACATTTATCAATTCAGAGTACCAATGTCAGAACTGTATGAAATAGCACATTCGACTGATTCACAAAATAGATTCTTTTACTTCTCTTGCAAATCATTGTTTTTAATGCTTCTAATGTCGGGTAACCACGGGGGGTACTGTCATCCAAAGTTGTTATACATACGTGCCGCCCTATGGGGGTATGATTTTTCAGGGTCTCTGCTTGCAACGGGGTATATAATTCAGCCCTGGACGCTCGCAATGGGGTATATTTTTAGCTTACTGCTAATAACGGGTCCCGAAAATCTAACAAGGAGTATGTTTTTAGTCATGTTTGCTTATAAAGGGATATGTTTTTTGCCATGCTTATTACTAAAGGGCATGTCAGTTTTTATCCATGTTTTTTTGACAAAAACGGGGTATGTTTTTGTCATAGCTAGCTGGCTTGCAACGGGTATAGGGTTTTGAGGACAGGACCTCACCACTGTAACTTAAATTGGGCAAGTGCCCCCCCCCCCAAGGGGACCCTGGGAAAACTACTGAATAAAGTACTTGGTATCCCGCTTAGTATAGTGATGTGTAGATTTTATTTAACATCAATCCCGAATATTAGCTTCATTCATGACGTAAAAGTTACTTCTTCTAAGTAAACGTTAAAAAGCAATTGTGTTATTATCATCGTTTCCATTCAGTCACGAGTCAACATATACCAAATGCACTCGTTTATTTTATAATTAAATCAATTGTCAAAAATTAACTAATATCATCAAAAAATGCAAACGTAATATACGGTTTAAAGGAAGGTTAACTATTTTCGGCAGCAGCCGATATAGTTTTAATACTGAGTTCGAATTTTTAGCCAATCAAATTGTGTCGGTAAGGAAGCTTCTCCGAGGAAACAGAAATCACGTGCGAGAATATAGCCTATTGATTAATATACATCGTTATTGACCATTGCAGATGACTCAGCCAGGCAACACGCTGATAGGAATACGCAGTTAAGAATCCAATATTTTATAAACATAGTAACAAGTCGTTATAATCGCACAAAAAATAACAGTCAGTAACATGTTAACTGTAAATTAGTACTATCATCTGTAAGAAACCTGTCACCCTGTCTTTTTTAAAGACATTTCTGTTAGATAATATTTGATATCTAATTTTTTTATTATCTATAACTACATAACAGATTATAATTAGTCTCACAGATTAATAATAAACATTAATAAAAATAAAATATTTCCAGTTCAAGTTAAAAACTCTATAAGTTGCATATTGTGTTACTTTCCTCATACATGCTGACAGGAAAATCGATGTAAATAAATTCAAAATGAAAATTTAATTTGCGTCTTATACATGCTAGTTCATCAGCCTACAGTGCAATACCCATGCATAAACATCAATCTAATTCTTACAACAAAAACTTTTTTTCTCATTTCTTAAACATTTGACCGACACTGCTAATTCAATTGACTATATGCCCTAAACTGCGTTTTCTCTGTAGATAAAATAATAGAGGTGAAAAAGAGGAGTTTGTACCGTGAGAAATGATTGTGTATGCAACACAAGAACTGTTGCTCACACTGTAAGATGAGGGAACGTCCGGTAGATCTGTTCTCTATTCAGTACAGAGTTTTTCAAGTGTAATATATTGGACCTCACTTTCAATGCAAATCTGTGTTAGTGAATAGAGTACATGTAATCGGAACTATGTAAAGTTCTTGCTAAATTTTGGACCGTTAAGTGAAAAGGTAGCATAGCAGAAATGTCTCTTTTTGAAAATTTAGTAATTTGAAGATGTTAAAGATCACTTTTCCTCACATGATTATGTAATCAGCAAGGGGACCATTTTGTGAAAAAGAAGTCACTTTTTTTTCAAAACCTCAAAAAAATAAATCCAACACTCCTACATAACAAGGCTGAAACTTGGCCAAATTTAATTTCAAATAGATATCTCTAACAAGTATCTCATATTATAATGTTTTTGCTTAATTCAATAGTGCTTTGTATCTGTAGGGGTGTTGGACTTATATTTTTCTGAAGCTCGTGTTTCTAAACCAGTGAGTATATTAACCTAAAATGGTCTCCTTGCTAGTCACATCATCATATGAAGTAAATTAGCTGATTTTTCGTAATGTTTATATTTATTAGTACCTCAAGTTAATTGCCTGAACGGGATTAGCTACTTAAAGTCTACTTCTTGGACTATATACATTAAACCTAAATCCTCTCTGTCTCCTCTCTCTCTCTCTTTCCCTATCTCTCTCTCTCTCTCTCTCTCTCTCTCTCTCCCTCTCTCTCTCTCTCTCTCTCTGACCCTGATCGTATCTACGCTTTCAGAAAAACTAATCAGAAATACCCACAGATATTTTCAGATGTTTTAAAACTTGACGCCACTCTCCTGGCAACTATTTTCAACATTTAAATTCGTTTTCAATATTAAATTGGCAAACATTTTAATAACATGTTATTCAGCACTTTTAATTCAAATCTTAAAGTACATCTAATATAACTAAGGAAGGGTATCTAATTTATAAACGCACGTTTCGTAAAAGATGCCAGAAATCATACCACGCTTACTGAAATAGACTATCTGCTTCATTACACTCAACCCATCCCGTATTGTATATTGTCACTAGAGCGACCAAAATATGTTAAGAACTTTAAAAAAAAATGGAAAACAAAATTGGAAACATTTTTTATTGTCACGATGTGCTTAAATTAAACTTATTAAATTGCAATTCCTCTTTCAAGCCTTGCCAGTGCGGATAATAAAAGTGAATTAGCTATCACGAAATAATTAAGGTAAAGTCACGATTATCGTTAAATTTTATAAATAAACATTTTTATGGCAAATTTCCCCATCCGAATACATCCTCGATGGATGTGACCTTTTTTGTTAGGATTATGTTTTACCTCCCTGTTAAGAACTGAAGATTATTATGTATCCTACTCCCAGTTAATTTTTCGTGCATGCAGGCATGGTCACCAAAAATGTTTGCTATTCCACTCTGTAAACTACCCCCGAAAAATACCACCTTACAATTGACAAAATTCATAGCTTTGCGCTAAAGCTAGCTCAAATAATCCTATCAAAGTTTGGTTTATTTTACTTCAAAATGCTAATATTAGTTTCAATCTCTTGCATAATGATTTCCCTTTCAAACAAAAGCAACCAAAAAAGCCCGCGCCAAGGAAAAAAGAAATAAATCATAAATTTAAGGTGCTTGCACTATTTCCAGTAGGGCCAGTCAATTGTGACCTTATGCCATATAGCTCGTGATATTTCGATGATACATTTTTATAGACAAGGATAAGTATTCCCTGTGTTTGTTAAAAATATCTATGATTCTTATATTGTTAAACAGTTTGAATATACGTTATTTCTAGTTTTGTGAAATTAATGAAATTCAAAAATGATCCCTTTTTTGCGCGAAATGATGGGTGCACCGCATATAACTCGGTGTATTCCGTGGGTTTGACCCTAGATTGCAAGTTAATTTTGACCCTTTATCAATACGGAATCTATTCGTCGGAACTAGAACTTAGGATTTACAATTTGCAGTCACAAAATGATTTATATAAACTAACTACATACATAAGCGCTAGATCGATAACAAAAAAAAACATTAAAAAAATGTGAACTGAAAAACCTCGACAACATAGACATTCCACAATATAAACCCAGATGCTCATTCACAGGAAGACTATTTATAACATTATCTATGCCGATTGTCTTGTTTCAAAAGGGAAAAAGCAATTGCAACGTTGTACTAAATGTGTTCCAATGCACCACAACTTTTGTCACTCAAACAAACAAAAGTTAAAGATTGCGCATTCATTGGTCTGATTTCAAAGTGATCCACATGCAACCATTCATAACCGATTTTACTGAAATGGTACGACAAGAAAACGAGGAAAGACATTTTCGGCATATTGTCTAATAATATATACAAACTGACACCATATCACAATATGATAGTATTTAATGACAATCGGTGTTTTTCTATTCATTCAATGTATTTTTCATTTTTTTATTGTTCGCTATTAATGGGTTCCAGCTAGATAAAATCTGAAAAGCATAATTTTTCATAATCAAAAATGCATATAGCTAGTTTTTTCTCTCCAAATTTCATCATTATAAATTCCATGCGTTATAACAGTACTTTGAGGCTATAACTAAATAAATATTTGATGCTTATTTTTTACATTAAGTTTTATCAATATAGTTACAGGTAAAAGTGGGCGGAGCTAAGCATAATTTTGAAATCAGGGACTTTTCATTAACACTATATTAGCGAAATTCATTCTTTAAATTTCAATATGCATCAAAGGGTTTTTTAGGTGAGCCCCAAGGGAGCATTAATTTTATTAGACCATTTTTATTAAAATAGTTTAATAGAAAATTAATTATTGACTGTCACGAAACCAGCACAAAAATATGCTATAAAATGAGCGAGGCAGGCAATTTGCATCGAAACGCGCGTGTAAGGAACACTTTGATTGAACATGTTAGTGTCGTTCCAACGTGTTTCAAGAAATTACATAGAACAGCGTTATTTTAAAAAAGGAAAAGTTAACGAACCTAATTTGTTTATGTATTGCTGTATTTCCTAATTTTACATAGGAAAGTTTTGTAATCAGTTTATCATATTTTGCTTGCTGTTTCCAGTTGTCCTGCCTTATCGTGCACAATGAAGATCGGTATCATCCATATTCTTCTGTTAGCAGTAGTCATTAGCTGCTTTATTGAAGACTCTGACGCATTTTGGAGACGCCGCCGGAGACGTAGACGTTTTTGGGGTAGAGTCGGGCGTATTGTTAGACGAGTGGGAGGATTTTATAGAAAACATAGGTGGTGGATAAATCCCGCTGCAAAATATGGCCTTTCATTACTTGGAAAAAGAGTGAGTCGATTTCAGGCATCTTTATAAATTATTTAATTATAATTTTAATATACAGTGCGAAACCCAAAACAATATCTATCATGTTTGATTACTACAATCTTCATCGAGTTGCAGCATCTTTCGACATGTTATGCATCAGTTTGAATAAATCCATCCGTTTGTGTTCCGTACCCTCTCAACTAATGTCTGGGCTTAACCATAGTCAATTTTTGTTATATTCCTTCAATCTAACAGAGCGAAATAATTACGTCATTAATCTTTTGCCAACCAAGATAACCCTTTCTCTTTTTGTGATTCATAGTCGCCTACCACGTCTATTTTATCATTCTGACTCATTCTGAATAGGTATCTCCGGGGAGCTTGTTTTTTGCTGAGCGGATTATAATATAGATTAACTCTGGCACCACAGCATGTGTATGATCGGCCCCAACTCGCTTAGTCCACTGTTATACCTATTATTGTAAGCAGTGATTTGATTGGTGTCAAGAATTTCGTGACACTTTATATAAAAATAAAGGGATTATCGTTCTTCTGCTTTTCGAGATAATAAACAAAAATTGACTATGGTTAAGCCCAGACGTTGAGAAGGTACGGAACACTAACGGATGGATTTATTGAGATTGGTTTTGCATATACTGGCTTTGATTTTCTTCTGCCTTTAATTTTGTGTTTGTATTATTTTATTAAAATTTATCTTGAACTTCCCAGAAACTGGACCTTAATACAATGGCTCGTGGACTGAACGTGGATAAAGAAGATTTAGAAGAAGCTTTCAATGAAGCAGACAGCGACAGTGAGTAACTGTAGTAAATTTTAATAGTTTCACGTAAAATGAAATTAAACGACAAAGAGTAATTCCCAGAGCCACGGATTCCCTCATCGAATATCGATCAAAATTTCGGAAATATCCCGGACTATCTGTGGCGCTTTCCTATTCTACCCCGGTATTATACGTTTTATCTCCTCTTTATTTGGACACAATTGTTCTAACTTAATTAAGCAGCTCCAACTCAGCAATTGTTCACTCCACTAATAACCCAGCAACGCTTGTAACTTTCGAGCAATAGGCTTGAAGTGAGCAAACCGTTTTTTAGTTACATAATTAGGATCTGCCTGTCTTTGAATTTAGACGACGGCTTCATTGACGCTAAAGATTATCAGCGAGCAATGGATGAAGCAAATGAATATGAAAAAACTGATGATGATGATGATTATGATGACGATGACGATGCGGCGATCGAGAAGCAACGTAAGTCATTCTATATTCAACCGAGTAACTTTTTAGCCTATTGATATAGTTAATCCATCGTGGTTCTAATTAAAGGACGACACTTATGTTCTTAGCAATAAACGTCAAATAGATACACTTCGACAATAAACAGCTTTAAATTTTAACTCGGATGAAAATGTTACCTTTTATGAAATATTAGATTTTTCTGAGGTGAGCGAAAATTAGACTAATTATGGATAAAATGCAAACAGATCGAGCCAAACCATTAGTACCGTTTGCAGGGAAATGCGACCCTGTGATATCGTTATTTGTTACCTCTGAAATAGCTAAAATAAAATTACAGTACCATACCATCTCGTTGAAAACAGCAGCAGTGGTAGCGTAGTGACGCAACAGAAATTTAGAAAATTAAAGGGAATGAGAAATAGAGCGGTTAAATTTATTTAGTACCTGTCTTTTAAGATGGTTTTACGTGTGTAAGTTACGCTAGGTACTAAAAAAAAGCTTGCTTGCTTTGTGTAATTTACAAAATAACAGATAATATCATAGGTGGATAATCATACTTACAGAGGTAACAAAATGATATATAACTGCAACGGAGGCTTCATACCCATAACTCAGATAATACGTAAGTGTTACTTATAAGCGTTTATGTTGCAGGTCGCATGTTAGAGATACTCAAAGAGCTTGATGCTGACGACATTGAGTAAACCCAAATCCTACGTACTCCCGGTTTTGTCCACAAAGGAAAAGGACCGAAACTGTACGGCAACGGTTTTAGCAAATTTATATTATTATAACACTCATTTGAAATTACTAACTTGCATTAATTGCTGCATTCGTTCACAAGTACTGTAAGGATTGTTTTTTATTCGGTAGTGCATTGCAGCAAATTCTACATGCATATGCATATATATTTTATACCAGAATAAACACTATCTGATGCATAAAATAAAGTATTTCACATTGTGTCAAAGTTGTGTGAGTGGTGATGTAGTTCACATATCTCCCTACTGCTGAACATAGGAAACTGAAATTAGAAATGGTTCTCTATATTGGAATCATGCAATGCATATCAGTCAATACAAAAAGGCACAAACAACATAAAACAAAAATAACATTTAGACCTAATACTAAATATATACATCTCAAAAATTTTCGAAAACGTATAGTGTAAGTTACTTGAAGCAAATTAAAATGTTTTATAATGATTTTGAAACACATAAGATGACCGTAACGACCCTGCGGCTTAGCCGTAATTCTAAATACTCAATGCTATAAGTTCATGCGTTCAGTTTACTTCCGGTTAGCCAATCCGGGCCAGGCACAGAAACACAAAGATCAATCATCACAATGCCACAAAATTATAGATCTTTATTAGATGTAACTTTGGCATTTTTAAAAGTCTCAAGACAATCTCAAATAAATATATTTGGACCGATTCATATATTGGTATATGAACACATATATATTTGAGAAG
>JAOXYB010065145.1:0-10320 GCA_028565635.1 Phoronis ovalis
ACAAAGATGGCTTTACAACTACAGAAACTACATCATATGATGGGCATCTGTCTGCACCCGCAGACCTCTTGTTTATTTACACTGTCGCCTATTTTTATTTTCAGGCACATTGCTGCTAGACAAAACCATTATGATTGTGTAGTGTAAGTATATGAAACTGGTTCACTTAGTTTTTGTGCTGTTAATTTGAAAATTATGTGTATTTAGGATGCTGATTTTCTGTGTATTAGTTTTCTACATTGTACTTTGTAAATAATATTGTAAATCCAACAACTACTTTCCTACTCTCTGCTTTCTGGTGTAAATGAACTATGTAAAGAAATCAAGTGTTATTATATCAAATGACGTCACATACCAAAATACTGACACACGGTGCTTTCAAGCTTGCTACTATTTGTGGTTTATTCTGTTTTATAGAATGTTCCTTTCTAGAGGTGCTAATGTCTATGAAGAAAATAATGGGGGCAAATTTCCCATCAATGTGAGTGAAATATTCTCTTACTGTTTTAAATTAAGTACCGAAGTGTCTATTGGTTTATGAAAAAAGTTGCTAAATCTGTTGCTTTAGATATGGTTATTACTGAATTTGGTTTGTAAGATAATGCTAATCATGAATGGGATGTGCAACATATGAACTGCATTGCAAAAAGTGAAAATGATTGCTTGCTCGTATGTTTTCAGTACAAGATACATCATAGTGAACTGTTTTATTGTGTGTTTTAGTGTTGCATTGACAAGAAATGTGGCTGCTATGTTGCATTGCGAGTTCATCAACAGTTGCGAGAGATTGAAATTAAAAAAACAAATATAGTGGTTGAAAAATTAATTCACAGGTTTGTATTTTAAGAGGGTTACTGTTTAGCTGGAAAGTATTGTTGCAGCATACTCTAATCAAAACAAATGGTGGGAAATTGGTAGAATGTAAACTGTATGAACTTCTTTCTTATTTTTAAAAAGCAGACTGAGGTCTCAACCCAAAAACAGCCACCAGAGGAACACTAGATATGTTCAGCTGGAAAATTTGTTTCTTGACATTGCCTGGCATGTTAAACATAAAAATTGTAAATTAAAATTTGTTTCGTGCAGGTGTATTATTAAAGGCTATTCTGCAAGACTCCTGTGTAAAGTAATTACAGAGGTCATTTCTTTCATTCTATGGTTTTCAAGAACGTCTTTGTTCATTTCAGGGATATATCATATGGTAAAGAAGCTGTGACCATTCCTTGTGTTAATGGTATTGATAGCGAAGATATTTCAGAAGATTTTCAGTATATCATGGAAAATGTGGAAACTGTTCCGGTCAATATCAACAATGTCATATCAAGCTTACAGGTATGACATGGACTTTATTCTTTTATTAAATCGTATATGAATGATCAGGTATAAAAGTAAGATTAAGTTTTGAAGTAAACTTTATATTTGATTATTGTCTCACTGTATGGCTGACTTTCTTACTGTGTTAGGTATCCTGTACAGTTAGATTTTATAAGTAAACAGGTTTTCCTGTATTAAATAGATAACTGGTCTAAACATTTGTTGCTTCCTTAATTTTTTTCAGAACTGTTTTTGTCGAGATGACTGTTTTTCCATATTGTGTGTTTGCAGTAGAAACAGTGTCAAATGCTGGTACACTAAGGTAAGACACTGGGAAAATTGGTCCGTTTCTTGTTCTTTCAGCAGAGGACGTGGTGAGAAAATAGGAGATTTGATGGCCAATTTAGCATGCCATGCATTGAAAATTATCAGTTCATTTATTTACTCAAAAGAATTCATTTACATTTTCCAAATTTGTAGGTGGATTCAAAACCAAGCATCATTGTCGAGTTACTTATTTTACAATGGAATAAATACTGTTTAACTTTATAGGAATCTGATGATTTAAATCTCTAGTGAAAAACTTGAGAAACTACAAATAGAAATGGTTATATTGTACTCGCCAATATAGGCCTAGGTAGCATTGGAAGTCTGTAGACTCCACCAACATCTCTATGTTTACGAATGGCAGTTTTATTATAAGCAGTTACCAAGCAATATTAAAATAACTGTGATAGCACACTGTTTTTCGTAAGTGAAAGTAAAAATTCTATTTGCAAAGAAGTTTTTTGGATGGGAGTAATAACATTTTTACAGCATCTTACTGAAATGTTTTGATTTTCTAGGAAGGGAGATTGGTTGAAGACTTCCCTTATGTAGAACCACCACTGATATTTGAATGTAATAAAGCATGCAAGTGTTGGATGAACTGCAGAAACAGGGTGGTTCAAAAGGGAATCATGTAGGCATCTTTGCACAGTTATTTGTTGTATTAGTCATAGGCCCAGTGTATTAACCTATGTCCTAGTTCTGTTTGTATGTTTAGAAAATTTTAGTTTAAATATCAATAGTTACAAAACAGACATGTGGCCAGACAATGCACCAATTTCTTTAACTGTGCAGCATGGCACGAAATTACATGGGCAATTTTAATGATAAAATGGGTGTGTTAAAAAGTATAAAGTACAAGTTCATCAAATTTTCCAAAAATGTGAATAACCAGTTTAATTTATATTCATTAGAAATTTAGATCCATAATTATACACCAATTAAGAAATCGTGTTGCTTTTAACAGGATGCTCTGACATTCGGTAAAACAAAGTAGCCATTATTTTTCAATGGATATAGAAATGGGTAAGATTGTGATCTTGAATGTTGGCTGTTAACTTGATCGAAAGCAAAAAAAAATTGTTGATGTTGCTTATTATTAGCAAAGATGAACACGGTTTAAAATATCATAAATTCCTTTTAACAATCATATGCCAATTATAAAAAAGGACTAGGTCATTTGCAGTGAATGTAATTAAAACTATTAATAATGTCTCCAGAATTTTTGACTAAAAGTACTTAAGATAAGTGAATGGACCAAAAAATACCTGAAGAGAACTAAATCTTGTTATTACACTGTTTGTTCTTTTGAAATTCTTGTTGTTTGTGATCACTTCCCCCGCAAATAGAGTAAAATTCAAGGTCACCTCTACTCCAGTCTGAAGTATAATAACCATATTGCATTTAGTTGGACCACATAAAATCAACCAACACCTGTGTCAAGCTACAAAAATTGAGATTGGAAGCTTTATTTTGTTGCAAAATGCATGCTACATTAAAACTTTTTTTAAAACATTCAGTCTGTTTGTATGATTATCTTTATTCATGCAGAAATCCGCAGAATTAATTTTTGTCAATTAATTCGTTAAAATTGAGTTGGTTTGGAGAAGACATTATAAAATGTACAAATTGAAATAAAATAGTTATCAGCTCTTATAAATTGTTTTGAGTTGAATTAAATTTCTGTAGCTGAAATGGTTCAACTTAGAAATTCATACTGTCACTTTTATGCGATTTTAAAATGGAATTAATAGTACATGAAAGTATTTATTCCATGTGATTTCATATAGGATGCCTATTATTTATATTATTTTATTACAGGGTCCGTCTGCAGCTCTTCAAAACGCTTGGCAGAGGTTGGGGTGTGAGGACATTGCTTGATATTCCTAAAGGCACATTCATTTGCGAGTAAGTGGTTTACTGTTTACTTGCTTTAAATTTGTTGTACGAGCTCAGTGCTGATGAAAGAAGTATTAAAATAGTTACTATATTTTATCATCTGCTTAGAAATGTTGTTACATGTTGATATAAGGCAAATTATACAGAATGGCTTGTAAAAATGCACCTACTGGCATGTGTCAGCTTACAGATGTATTTGTCAACACATATTAAATGTGAAATATTTTTGAATTGTAGAGATATATTTTATAGTTTCTTCTTTTGTTAAAGGTATATTGGTGAACTAATCTCTGATCACGAGGCTGACAGAAGAGAAGACGATTCATACTTATTTGATTTAGACAATCGGGTAACTATTAAAAATACTTTTTGTGCAATTCCATTTTTATAGAGCCTGTGTCTTTATACCTTTTTATGAAAACGATCTAAACTGTTTTTGATATATTAATCTGTTCTGCTGCAGGAATACTTTCATGTATTTTTTTTTTTTTTTGAACTTGTTTTGTTGTAAACCTAGCATATTCGTTGCCTGACTCCTTGAACTGTGCATAATAATCTAAAGCACTACACTTGTAAAACACTTGGTACAGATACACTGTTTTTATTGACTGTTTTATAAAATTACATACTGCAATAGAATAATTTTTGATACATTGGTTTCATGATTTTGATTTTATGTTCAGAACTGCAGAACATATTTCAAGCAGTATTTGTTGGTAAGAAATCAGTTAAGATGTGCATGCAAGTAGTTATAATATAGTATTAAGTTTGTTTTGTTTTTTTGATTTTCGAAAAGTGTTACTTTAGTTAATTATAAGTGTTATAATTTCTAATACGTTAGTATTATGATTTCTAACTTTTTCAGATCTGTATGTGAATTATGGGCAATATTGTCAGATAGCAGATCACTTTATCTGCCCTCTTAAATATATGTAATTTCAAAGTGGAATTTGGGAGTATGTGATAGCTATAATGTACTGTACTCTATGTAATATGTGTGCTAATATCATAAATTAGGATACTGTGTGATATTTGTCAGTTTAACAAACTATCCTCTTTTGTAGGATGGAGAGACATACTGTATTGATGCCAGACGTTATGGAAACATCAGTAGATTCATTAATCACCTGTGTGAACCAAACCTACTTCCAGTAAAAGTGTTCGTAAACCATCAAGATTTACGATTTCCACGAATCTGTATGTTTGCTTCAAGAGATGTTAAAGCTGGCGAAGAGTTAGGGTATGTACATATGCTAAAAGTAATTTCTTACGCTTGCTGGGGATCCTTTGTATTAAATCTTTGTTGTTAAACCATGTACGAAATGTCCAAAATGTACTCTTCTGTGCTTTGAGCAACATGTTGATATAAAATTATGTTGCGATGTTTTGAGATGCAGTCAGTGATATTCCGTGTAAACTCTTTTACTGCTATTTATGAGCAGCGATTGGTCTTTAACCAAGTTGGAACTTTTTTGGCATTCTTTTCAACATCTCTCTTATAGGTTAGTTGCTTGGGGTATTTTCTACGCCTCTCAGTAATTACATCAGATTTTCTTTTATTTTAACTAACACCTGTAACCACTGGCTATCAATGGAAAATATTCTGCGATGACAGTTGAACATTCACTTTACAAAAATGATACTTTGTTAATTTGTAGATTTGATTATGGCGAGAAGTTTTGGATAATCAAATGGAAGCATTTTACGTGCACTTGTGGCTCTTCAAAATGTAAATTTTCTAAAGAGACAATACATCAGACTATCTCAGATTTTAGACAACGGCAACAGATGTCACCATTATAGACTCAGAATGTTAACTGACATGTATGCACAAAGATATCTTGCGACGGAATTGACACAGCAATACTACTAGTCATTGGAAGAGATGAAAATTGAAATTGCTGATTTTTGTGGCAGTGGTGATAGAACAATAAAAAATAAATTTACACAAATTTATGTATAGCTACTAATTCTTGATGAAATTTGGAACAACATAAGCATCATGGATATTCAATAGACTGACTGTTCTATAGTAAAGTTGGTGTTTTTGAGTTAGTGGAGAAAACGAAGAGGAACTTGTAAATGTATGCCTGTAATTCCAACTTTTTAAGCAAAAATATTTGGTGAACAAACTATAAGGAAATAAAATCAATGACTAATCAAACAAACGGAGGTAAAAAAGCACTAAAGTAACCTTTGTGCTGGGAATATGCTACTGTCAGCAGGTTGATTGTGTATTCAAAAATGTATTCCTCACCTGGATAGAACAGCTTCAAAGGATAGGATATTTACACTTTTTTATATAATTTTATTTTTATGTATTAACAACTGTTGGCTAATAAATATTTAATTAAAAACTTCTTCATCTAAAATGTTGATCTAGTAAAAATGTTTTGAATTTTTGTGACATACTAGCAGTTAGTACGTTTTGTGTGATTATCTATACTGATATAGCTAGCATTTAGGTTTGTAGATAGGTGGCACTACTCATTTGCGATCTGAGTGTCTTTAAAATTGTATTGAAAAACTTCTTTATTACCTCCCAAGTAATGTGATATAAAGATTAAAATTGTATTGAAAAACTGCTTTAAATTTAGTATTTCCTAGAAATGTGACATGACGTTTGACCTATGCTAGATATTTGTCTTGTTAACTTGTTATTATTGCAGCTAAGATGTTTTACATTGAAATTACTTTTAAAATGATTTAGTAAAATGTATTTTCATTATGTTTTATTATGACTGTTTGATTTTTGCTAGGTTATATTTTACTAAAGTATAGAGCTGGACACTTGGTGACCCAGTTCATGTCAGTCCTTCTTCCTATGTTCCTATCCATGGTATTGTTTCGTGATGCCGTCTTAGAATTAAGGTGTGTATTGTGCCACATTACCCCACATACTAGTATGTGCCATTGTAAGTTAGCAACAATTTGTTTAAAGCAAGTTATATGTGCAAGAAATAAAGATGAATGTCAACATTTTTAGGAATTTATATGAGTAATGAAATATTATGTAAACACTTGTTATTCAAATCAGGCTGCTATTTCGTAGTATCTCGTATACTAAAGAGTTATTATAGGTGATTCACTCAAGCAACATGCAGAAATGTTCTTGGGTAATGTGATATTAGAATTGGTGCTATCAGGGGTACCAAACAATTTAAGCACTAATATTAATTTTGTAATAGATGCATGCAGAATAGGATTTCATTGCCCAGACTTTCAATTCCATACGTCAGTAATCTGTTTCCACATTGATAGTGGATAGTGGAAAAGTTGCATGACCATACATTATATTAGCAGTCTGTGTAACTGGAAATTGGGTACTTGCAGTAAATTGTTTAGGATACTCCGGCTATATCATACTAAAAGTGCAAAACCTGGACACTGTAAATAGAAATACATGTTTTTAAGGAAAGCTTAATTTGTAGTTACATATGCAAGAAGGTAATTTGAATGAAGATATAAGTTTCTATAGATCCTTATGTAATTTGAAACCATTATAAAATTTTCATTTTAGATGAAGCCTTCTAGATATCATTTTTTGTGTTAGGTAGTACTATTTTCTTACGGTTCTGACACCTGAAAGTTTTTACTGTGCAAGTAAGGCAGGGAGTTTTGTGTTAATTGACTTATAGTGATGCAGAACAATAAACAACTCTAATATTAAAAAAAGAACAATTTTGCCTATTTTATTTTGAACTTTTATACAGTGCAACATATAAAAATAACGATCACTTTCATTGGTAATTAATGCCTAAGTATGACATATTACCAGTAATTATTAATATTTTTAATTTCTCATCATGTACTTCTGGTTCAGTCACCTTAATAAAACAATATTTTCATGTTTTTGATGAATTAAATTTAACTTTGTACTTTCTTAAAATTAAACATGAATGAAATGTAAAAGAAATTTTATAATGTACTGAATTCCTGTGCTGTAAGTTCTAAATCATACAGTGAACAATTTATTGTATGAACTAATATCATTATCTATAGAAAACAGAAGTAGCTATAGTGTGCAGTGTACACCCAACCTGTTATGTAACACTTACCTGTTACTATAGGACTATTCAAACTCAAAATAAGCAGTTCAAAATTATTGTTAAATTTTCATTAATATTCTCAAGAAATGTTTTTAAGCAAACCTCAAAAAGAAGAAAGTATGTTAATGTATCTATGTACCTTTTGATAATATAATAATTACATAATTTTGAACAGCTATTGATTTTTGGGGATGCATAATATTTTCTAGATTGATCTGTCAAGACCTGACCCTTGATTGGATAATGAGTGTGTATACCTGGAAGCTTACATATCTGCAATATTAAGCATGTCTCATATACATGAAACAGGGTGGGGTACTTGGGGTAGTATATGAATCATGTAGTTATATACTGTCTTGAAGCTAGATTCTAAAGTGTCATTTTTTATTTTTTGGCAACTGAGTAAGAAGCAGTACTTTAGAAAAGTGAAGATTGAACAATAAAGTCCTAGGAACGAAACTATTTCAAGAAAAGTTAAGTCAGTATTATTTTATAAAGGTGAGGTAGTTTTACTTAATGGTGCTAATACTGAATTATACTAGTTGTGTTCAAGTTGTTTAAAGTTGATATTTTCTACAACATACCTAAAGGTCCACTACCATATTCTACATGAACTATAATATATCCTTGATCTGGTACCAACTGCTTGTGTTTTGGATTAAAAAGTGCAACAATTGTCTTAATTTGCATTTCTTGTTAAACACTTGTAAACATTTTCTGAGGAAAAGTATTTACAACTGACAAATTGTAGACAGGGATTGACTCTTGGAAAAAGTATTCAAAATTATTGTATTACAGTATAATTATGACAGAAAACAAAATTATTGTAGTAATTTAATTATGATTTTAGTATTAATCGATGTGTAGCAGATTTGAACTTGAAGTTATTTTAATTTCTTTTGTTACTTTGTAGGAATTATGAATATGACCATATTTGTATTATTAGCTGCAGTACTGTATTGTGTCAGTGCACTGTCACAAACAGAAATAAATACTTTCTATAATGGAGTTATTGTTGATTATAGTAATCCAACTTACTATGTTATTCAAGCCACAGGTAATTGTTTAGTGCTAATTACAGCTGCTGTTTTGTGATCATAGTGCCCTATAGCTTACAAAAAACGAATTCTGTGTAAGTTTTGGTTGTGGATCAATGAGAAATATTTTTTTAGAATTGATATGACATGAAAAACAGTAGGTTTAATAAGATGCCACAACCACACTCAAAATTTTGTTTATATTTTTTTTGCTGAAGTATTTTTCTATTATCCACTTTCCAAACTGACCAGATTTTTAACTTCAGCACAATTTCACTATAGCTTAAACTAAGGAACCAGTTTAAAGTCTTAAAAACACAAAATAATACTATTGTCAGTAAATCTGTGGATTTTAAACTTGAGTTTCTACTTAAACTATGCATCATGGGTACAGGTTGCACAGATGTTTTGAACGAGAGCAATTTCTGTAATTTATAATTAATATAAATTTGATATCATCATTGTTTCTGTTCATGGATTATACATGTTTTTATTTGGCATATATTTTTATTGTAGGCTTACCTGATCATCAGACAGAAATAGTGAATAGTAATACACCAACTGCACAGAATTATATGTTACAAATCCCTAAACTACCATCATATGCCAACCCACCCACTTGTTTGCCACTAGGTGAGTTGCATATAAGCTTTTTTTTATTTTACAATATCTATTTTGATTTGTGTTAGAGTGACTTACAAGCCCAATATGCAGGCAGAGATATTATGTTGTATTTTGTGTTCCGTATTTTGTATTATTACATACTATACTTATATTTGATATGCCATTGAAATAAAATATATTATAAATAATTTAAATCATCAGAAATTCATTCAAAACAATCAACCTAGTACAAATTCTTAAATTTCTGTACATCGTATAATCGTAATCAAGAGGTCACAGTAGAATGCAGTTACCTGTATGTATTCTGTTTAATCAAAAATCAAAAAAAAAAACTGCAAACATTCTAACATCCCCATAAGGGCTGTTCCATTAAAATGATGAGGACCTGAAAGTATTATTAACTTGACTATAAAGTATGAGTATACAGTTTCACTAACATTTAAGGGGTGTAAAAAGTTTGCATTATTGATGAGGTATAGGGGCCAAAAATTGTTGGAATTACTAGGTGGGAGTCAAAAATGATCGTCCTCTTTGCCTGTAATATTGATCTGGCTTTATGTAGGTGTTATGGGCATTACCAAGAATGGAGTTGCTGTTTATAATCCCCTTACTGGTCAAGGATATGATGCTGTTTCTGGTCCCTATGCAGAAGACTTTGATAGGTATTTTAATGGCATGTGTTTTTATGAATGTATATGCTTACTAGTAATAATATAAGCTAATTGAAAGTTTTATGTTTGGAAAATTATAAGAGTTACACCAGGTAGTGGGATTGTCTGCTTACTAGTCTGTTCTGGAGATAACCTGTGCTTGCATGTTTTTATGTTTCAGTACTGTATATCATGTATTGTTTCAGTTTTTGTTAATATGTTTATTTCTTATGTCCTTGGTTCCTTTTATTTTTGCTGAATAGCCGGAAATATCGATAGCGGTCAAATACAAATTTTTTGAGTTTTTGAATATTATATATTTCATAATAAATCCATTGTATTATTAACAAGAGGTCTGCTGGTGCAGACAGATGCCCATCATATGATATAGTTTCTTTAGTTGTAAAGCCATCTATGTCA
>JAOXYB010065156.1:0-10319 GCA_028565635.1 Phoronis ovalis
TACACAAGATGACACCCGTGGTAAACCACAGATTTTGATAGAGATGTAGGTCACGTAAGGCCGAGTTCAGACATGTTCACCCGACTCTCACAGGCAAAAAATAATGATGCAAAAGAGTTTCAAAAATGCTCCATTAAATATGATACTGTTGACCCCAAAATTTGAGGAACCCGAGCCATCGTCGATACCTACGATGTGTGAAAAGATTATGATTCTACACGTAATAGTTTTGAAGATATTTGGTGGAAGGAGTGACAGACGGACACTTGAGATTTAGTAGAATAGATACCTGTGTTACTTCTAGCATACCAGTTTCAGGTTACTTTTTATCGACATGTCGTTTATGAATTTCTCGACACATTTCATATGCTAGTTGTTCAATTTTGTCGGCCCTTGTACTCTCCTGCTCATCTGGGCTAAGATCATTTAATACAAATTCCAACCAAAAGTCTTTATTGCGAGAAAAATATGATGTCAAACTTTCATTGGAATTGACTAGTGGAAATTCTATTTCAACATCCATTTCTGTAAAACACAAGAGCTGTTTCAGAAACTACATTGAATCAGTGTAAATCAGTCAACTTTGAATATTATATTTCTGAGTTGCGTATGCCATGCCCAAACACAAATAAAAACTTTCTGGATTGCAATATTGCTTTACAGGGCATGTGGCGACATTTTGCTACTATTCATATTGCACCACAATGTAATTAAAAAAATTGCAGTTACAAAATAAATAGAAAATCAGTATACATGTAACTTTCAGCACTTCATATAGATTGACCTCAGTCCCTTTTGGGTGTTTTTAAACCTCATTCATTTATAACTTGTCAAAATGTTCTTGTTTTTTAGTTTGCACCATTACCTTTTACCTAGTATCAAATATTAACCCAGTATCAAATATTTATCCAGTATCAAACTTTCACCCAGTATCAAATGTACACCCATATATACCAAAATAGCATATATTAAATAAAACAAGTATTGACACTTTTCAGGGATTTGCATGATTTTTTCTGCTCATGTGTAACATTATACAACCAAATATTATGATATTTTACAATAAATGATATTACAATAATAATATGCAGAAAACAGTCTGGACTACAGACAAACAGCATTCTAGTACTTTGAAACTGTCTTTGTCAGACTGTCGAAAAAGTTTGTCCTTCATCTCCAGTTACACAATTAAAATCATAGTGGTATTATTACTTCTAACTCTTAACTAGAACAGTAAGCACATCAATTACAAAATGCAAATGATGAACAAAAATTTTTATTATAATAAGAGATTGACCATGTTTCATAAAATTTTACCTTCATCTTCATTGGCATCATCCTCCTCCTTGTCAGCATCATCTTCATCATCATCATCATCATCATCATCATCATCATCAGCATCATTATCGTCATCATCTCCAGATTCGTTATCTGATTCTAGCCATTCCTACAAAACAACCGCATGATGAAGCTGATATATTGCATGCCAAACAGCATTCTGTCAGTAATAGCTGAATCTGAGCTGTAGAGCAGTAGTAATACTTTAGCACTCTTAAGTACTTGAATGTAACATTAAAACCGAAAGACAATTACATGTACAAAGTGGCAACCAGAACATGAATCACGCAAACTGCGAAATACTTTTGTATGTATTCTTAATATTACTAAATTAATCTTCTTACCTGTTGATCGACAGTCCCTTTATCAAGCACAATCCATTCATCTTGTTTCTGAACATCTAGACAATAGAAATCATCCAACGTAATTTGTTTATCACCCTGTTCTAAAATACCGCCATACAAGTACAGCTGACCCATTTTAACTGCAACCAATGCATTCATTCTTGCACAAGGTGTGAATACAGGTTTTTGACTATCAACTTCCATTTCGGATGTGGCTATACTAGTATTATCGCCAGCATCAGAATGTTGTGATTGTGAACCAACAGTAACTTTAAAAATACCATCATCATATGTTGTTTCTTCACTTTGTTGTGTTTCTTTCTCTATTTTAAGATTTTCAATATCCTGTTGCATTTCCGCATCATCTCCATAGGAATTCTCATCTGCTTCATCTGTATCTTTGTCCTTTCTCCGTCTTTTCTTTTTCTCTGTTGCTGTATTGTCTTTCTTGCTCCTGAAACAGATTAAACATTTAGAAAGCTCATCCCCTTATTTTTGTTGATTAAATCTTAAGAAAGATAATTCATCGTTATGAAAGACCAAATTTTATCTAAACTTCACCAATCAAAGACACACTTTTACGTCTTGTGCAACATCAGCAAACTTTTCAGTTCAATGACTGACCAAGATGGAGACACAACCAATACACAATCGTTATGTTATACCTAAAAAAAAATTTAAAAAATTCAAAGACGTATAACACATGTACCTGACGTAAAATTCATGCCACTTTCCTCTCTCTAGTTCTAATAGGTACATATCATTGCGGAATAATCCTTTAACCTCTTCTTCCGTGTCTTCCTACATAATAAAACATAATGTTCTCAAGGCGTTAAAGTTTACCATTGTCATTTTCTCAACATCAAGATTTTTATGAGTTGAAGATAAGATCAGAGTTGCTCACACACGAAAAGAACAGTTATCATGTATACTAATAAGTGCTTAGTTTCTACATTTTGTCAGTGTATTAATTACATTCTAGAATCTAGAAATAAGAAAATATAATATTATATTTATGTAAAAAAGAATCCTCAAACGCCAGCATATCCCAAAATTGTCACTTACTGATACATTTTAAGTGATGGTAAACAAGTATGGGCCCTTCTGGCAGTGTTACAGTTAAAATTTCTCAGTAATACAATATCTATGCTTCTGTATCAAATCAACTGCAACTTGATAATGCTGCATAATTCAATATAACACTGCACAGCATCTAAGCAGATGTCAATTGATTAATTTCAAACCTGATTGCACGCACCTCATCAAAAACTCCTCCAAACAGTACAGCTTTATTGTCAGGAATAGTAGCCAATGAGAAACCACACCTGGGTGACGGACAAGTGCCAGACTGTTTCAGTGGCTGCCACTTCCATTTGGCTGGTGCAGGGTCATCGCCTTTCTTATCTGAAATAACCAAGAAATGTACTTTATATGCCTTTATTGCTCTACATTCCCGTCTTAACACACAATCTCCCATAAAACAATTTGACACTATGGCATTATAGTGCTACTTCACTTATTATCTATAAATGTGTAATTGCTTTTTATTCATTATCTAGACTGGACTCAGTCTGAATAATGAAGTTTTTTTACTCAAGTGATGATAAATTATACTTTTTCAACTGTGAAACTTATATTTAGTCATATTTAAATTTTGATAGTTTGATACCAGGCCCCAAAACCCCAATTTTATATTTTTTTATTTTCAGTACTAATAATGATAGTACTGTTATAAATGACGAAATATGAGTAAAATTATCAAAATTGTCAAGTATCAATATATTAAATCCTTATATATAATTAATCCTTTCAGTGGTCCTTCCTCAGCCTGTACACAGGCTATTCATTATCTTGTTGAAATTTTAACATTAAATTTACATAATTCGACATTTATTTTGAAGAAATTCTAAAAAATTACAACTTTTCATTATGCACAGTTAATGGCTACACAGTAATGAAAAAGAAAACAGCAGAACAATTATAAAATGTGTACAAACACTATTTCTTACCATCAGGAACTATAATAAACATATCTGTATGTGTAACACCTTTGTCAACATCCCTTTTCACTCTTTCCTTGCTATATCCGCCATACAGTACTATGCGGTTGTTTTCTGTCACAGCAAGTTGACAACCTGAGCGCGATACAGGTGGACTGCCAGATACATCTACTTTCGTCCATTGATATGTTTCTAAGTTAAACATGTGTACATCGTTGAAATATTTGTAATCCCTGAAACATGATAGGAATTAAACAAAGAAAATAATAAATGAAAACAAAATAAAGATATATTAAACATTACACTTGTCTATATATAAGTTGAAAAATGCAAAAGGTTTAACAAATAAATTTTCTCTAGACGAAATGAGTAGGAAAAGAACAATTCGTTTTTTTATATGATATCTTTACACTATCTAATGCAGTGCAGTAATAAAAGCAAGATTTTAGTGTAAGATGATGAAACGTCAGAGTTAATAACAATAGGCTGTTACATGTTACCTCACAGGACCTGAGAGTAGATATTAATAAGAAAGTAAGAGTTTAACTTACTAGGGGAGGGTGACAAAACAAAACAAATTATTGGTTACTTAATTTTTGTTATGAGATCGGTGAAAATATTTGAATTGCTCAAGGAGAGAATAGTAAAAAAATCAGGTTCTCTCTGTTGACAATTTTAATAGAAGACCCTAAAAGAGACCGTACCTAATATTATCGTGAAACCCGCCAAATACAACCAGAAGCTTTCTATATGCTACCATCCTATGCCCACTTCTGGCAGAAGGAGCTCCAGGTGCTCTGTAAAATGAGCAGCAGACATTTATGTCAGGTGAAGTATGGACTAATCTTTAAACAGAAGTATAGCTTTGGGAGTTTCCCATATCATAGGTCATTATCCACAATTGCTGTCACTAGAAAATTGGTCAAAAATACCAAATCTCCTGCCAACTTCACATGTGTGCAAGAGCAGTCTTTTAACTATATTTCAAACATGATTTAGCTCAAATGAAACTTAATAATAACACAACACAAGATTTCAATCAGATATCAGTTCTGTACTTTCATGTTCATTAATTTGTTCAAAAGATTACTTGCGACCTATTCCTTTACAATTACTTTAGCGGACCAAACTCTTATCCAATCAAATTTCAGTCTAAGACTAAAATAAAAAATTAAATTGACATACGAGAATTTTTGCCAAGATTTCTCCTTAAAGTTGAACATCCATAAATCTTTGTAGTGATAAAATTGCGACTGAGTTGGACTGGCAAATTCTCCCCCAAAGATCCATAACTGTCCGCCTCCTTGCTTCAATGCCACTGCCTGTAAAAGTAGAAAGAGGCTGACAAACAAAATTATTATAAAAAAGGATTTTCTATAAGAAAAAATTAATTAAGTTATTTTATATATTGCAGCTATTTTGCTCATATGAGTAGAAATCAGTATTTAATCAGATGGGCCAACCCCAGTAGAGACACTGAGATGGACAAACTGTCTAAATTTTTCCTTGTGTGCATGCACATTTGTGAAATAAAAATTATTATTTGATAATTTGGACAGTTTCTGCATTTGAAATAGCCAAAATTGCAGCTCAGAAATTATATCGAATTGAACTTTGGGTAATACTATTATGACTGTTGCAAACAACATCTTGTGGTGAATTTTGATTCAAGATGGCAGCTCAATGAATTTTTTTGATAGCTTTCTCCTGTTGAGAATTGGATATACATGTACTGCTAGTGTTGTTTTATTTTGGATAGCTAACAGCCAAATGCCACTGAACATAGGATTGGTGAATTTTTAAATGTTCACATATGGTGAATACTACTGCATTTACTCAAACATGATGTACAATAGTACACAGTAGGATAACACTTAACATTAAATATTCCCGTTTTTGAGTCTTCTGACAATATCATGCTCTAGCTGCTTGTATTAGATACTGCTCCTATACTTTTTACATAGTGCAGTATAAAAACAGTGTTATTACTACTATCATTTGCAACGAAGAGCAACCTTGTGGTATAGTGGCTAGGATATATAAAAGTCTTAGTGGGAACATTCAAATTTTAGAAAGTGAATGCTTCGTGATGATACGATAAGGATGTACATTAAATTTTCACAAAGATTCCCACTGCGGTTTAAGCTAATGCCTTTGCTGCATAACTAATGTCCTCATTACAAAATGCTACATCACAAAGAAAATACCACTATAACACTGGTTCGCATTTCGTTGCAAACGATAGTAATTATAAAACTCTACTGGAATGTATAAAATCAACCCACTTTCTTTCAGCACTACAGGTACAAATCTTATGAATATAAATTTCAAAAATCATTAAAAGCAATATCAAAAGCATACAACTGCATACTGAATGACCAAGGTAACTTTGTCACTAACGAAAAACCATCGAACCTGATGTGCACTTCTTGGTGGTGGACCATTTGGGACTGTTAATTTTGTCCATTCATTCTTCTTGATATTGTAGAAAAACAAGTCATTGTACATAAACATCTGAAAGTATATATAGTCACACTGCAGTCCACGGCTTCTTTGTTAAGTAACTTCTTATCTCCTCTGTAAGTTGCTGAACAGGCCCTAATTACTGATGGTCTACTAGTAGCATTAAAATTATGTCACTCTAGTTCCTGATATTCTGATGATGCATTATTTGGATATGCATACTGGATTCATAGTATTGTTAAACAACTCGGATGGTTAATGTTCGTACTGGTTTTAAATATAAACAGTGCTATAATTTCAAGTTCTTGTGAAATTAACAAAAGTTTAAAATGATCATGTTTTTACTTAAAATGTAGGACGCGTAGCAGAGAATCCTCCTACTTATAGGTTTGTTTAAAAAACCCAAATTGTAAAATGAAATGTTTCTTTATAAATCCCAATAGAACTGTGGCATTTATGCTGAATAAACTACACACTTTCAAGATTTCATGATATTTACAATAATTAAACACTGAGGTAAAACATCTTCCTACAAATTGATTTGTCTCATCCCATTGCTGCTTTAAATGACCAATCGTGTCACTTAAAGCTTGGAACAAGTTCAACTGGTTGTAGCTCATAGGTGACGTCTTTGTGAAATGTTTTAGAAATTATGCTGTTTTTTTTCACAGAAATTATAAACTAAATTTTCTAAATTTTTGAGATAATTGGTGGTGTAGGTTGCATGCAACAAGAAATCTGAAAAACAGCACCAGAGTTCACAAAATAGGTAACCCATATATGCTGTATCATGACTCCTGGAGTACTCGGGACCTACCTTACTTCCATTAAAATATTCACCACCAAACATAACTAATTCATCTTTGTCTGGATTAGCTGTTAGACTCATATTGCACCTGTAAAATATTTTCAAAATATCTGTGGTAATTTAAACATTATATTGACCTGGAATATCATATAAGCAGAAGGGAACTAGTTAGCATTATATTTTTTATGAATGACATGATTCAAACTACATCTACATCATCATCTAGCTCAGATGGACAATAAACTGAATTTCTCATTATTTATTACCTGGGGGTTGGCTTGCACTTTTCCTCGATAACTTGAGTTTTCCTCCTATCTTGATCTTGAAACTCTGCAATCATTCTTTCTATATCCTCCTAAAAACAATTATGTTATATATATATACATATTACATTCTACATTTGCCCATTTAAAGGCAAATATATAAAATACCATTAGTAATGAAGTTTCTAAACATAAAAGCACACAAGATAATTGCCTCATACTCATAGTCATAAGTGGTTGGTGGATTCGGTCTCTCATCTCAGTTCCAGAGATCATGAATCCAGCATTCACTTAGACGTATGTAGTCCTGGTTCATGACGTTCTGCAATAGCTCTTGATAATATGACTTGTGAGCTGTGCGAACAGTCATGGAATCTTACATAGCCAATTACAGCGAAAGTGCTCAAACTTGGAAATCTATGCAATTCTCAGACTAGTAGTGTACTGAGTAGTAGTACTAGAAACTAGTACTAAGTTTAATAGTAAGTAGCAGTAGTAAGTAGTACCTCTCCTTGTTCAGCTAAAGCTTTCTTTGCCTTCTTCTCCAGCTTTTTCTCTGTCTTCATTGCTGTTTTTTCTGCCCCCTTTACTTTCTTTTGTTTCTTCTTGCCCATTCTCAAATGTAATATCAATGATCTGAACAGAAAATAAGATAGAAACTCTATAAAACTACACACAAATTTACACGATTCGTCTGCACACGTGAAAATTAAACTTCCTCTGTGGACATGACGTACCAAAATGATTATTTAATATTTCGACAAAATAACTTTTTTGCAATTTTTACGTTAAACGAATTATCCTCATAGATTAATTGCTATATTTTTGATTCAAAAGGACCATAATTATTATTTTATCTTCTTCTGAAGTTCATTCTTTTGTAAAACATTTATTTGAGTTCACTCACGAATTCCGCCAATCATGGTCAAGATTTGTGTTTTATGCCACAGAAAACCCCGTATGTGTTAAGGCAAAAAAAAAGTATGCTAATAATTTATGACAAGGTTTTGTCAAAAATGTTGTGATTTTGGTTGATAAAGAGGTTGTTTTAAGACAACATGGTGTGTGAAGAAGATGTATTTGACTGGTATAAGCAATTATCACCTTCAAAAAGGATTGAAGTGATGTGCGGTTTGTTACATATGTGTTTTCCCTTGGAGCTTAGATTCCTTGGCTCCTGTTTGGAAAATCTTGCACGGAGGGATTTTAATTTTTTACGAGAGTCTGAACTTAAAGCAAATAGTCCGTCGGATTTATCAAAAATTAGAGAATTAGACCCAGAAGTGACTCGAGCCAGGCTTGTTACTTATGTTGCGTTATTACATTCAACAAATCGCGAATGTGCAAGTGTGCTATTCGATCACATTTTAGATTGCGCACACAGGACGTTGCCGATGAATTCGGAAATTGCCAAAGAATTATTACTTTTGATGACAATGGCTGCGCATAGTCCAGCATTTACATTAGAACAGAAACAAAAAATCTGTGATAATTTGAATAGAGTTAAAGACAGTTTACATGAATATATAAAGCAGGTAATTTATACAGTTTCTTTATTGTGGGGGTGAATCATTAAAAGTACTACAACAGCACTCTGTCACTTGAATCAATTTCTTAGAAATGAATGACGATCACCCATATCCTAGTAGCTTAATACTGGTCGTTTTGACATTTGTCTTCAGAAAATGCCAAAATAAGCTGCATTTGATGATAGTTTCATTCAAAAATATATTTGATAAAAAGTGGGCTTGACTTTTTCACTGAAGAGTTTTTAACATAATTCATACAAATGTTTAAATTTACAATGTTCTTGCAGAAGCGAGCCTAAAAGGTTTGTCAGCTAATTTAGTTGTTTCTTTCATTATAACATGTCTGCTTACAATGAGAATTTTTTTTTTAGGTTCTTGTGTCTAAACTGACAACAGCTTGTTCTGTGGCTTTAAAGTTTCAAATATATCTCTTTCAAGATTCTCACTGAATATACCATTTTGTGTTATGGCATTACCATATGGCAAAAAGACTTAAATTATATTTTTAATTTTAAAATGAATTCAAAATAGCATTGTAATAATGTACTTGAACCATAAACAGTGAACCTAAATAGGTTATTAATTTTAGTATAGGTTAGGAAGTCTGGAGCTCAGTACAACTGTCCCATATTTGCACATCATGTTACATGCTGTGGGTCAACTCATAACCAGACCCATTGCTCAAACTATTTCACCTGTTACACTACATATCTTGGCATTTCTACTATACTTTTTTGTGAGAAATGATGCCCTTTTCACTAAAAAAATTGAAATTGGGAATCATTTGAATCAATACTTATATAGTAAAAATTAATTAAAAAGAGAACATAAAAAAACCCTGTTATTATAACCGTTATGACTTAGTTATAACAGTCCCAATAAAAACACATTGCTAATGTTCAAGTAGTCCTGCTGTAGGCTGTCCATAAGTACTCAAGGTTTTTTAGCTTGCGGTAGCAAACCCAATCCAAATGTTTTGAAATTTTAGGGTAGCAATCCAAATTTTGTGAAATATAAGGCAGCAATCCAAAATTTTAAAATATTTGAGGGTAGCAGTCCGTTTTTATGCAAACTGACTGATGCAAACCAAATTCTAAAATTTATATATGGATACAAACCTAAAATTAATCCAAATTATTTTTGAATTTCTTTACGGTAGCAGTCCAAAAAAATACAGTAAGAAGTATACAATTCAAATCCAAAATTTTCAACTGGGCTGCACACCCCCACCAAAAAATAACCTGAGTATTCCGGGGGGGGGGGTTGTTCAACCATAACTTGCAAAGTACTATAAAGCTAACTAGGTACAATCCATGACGCTGTTTAGGCAACATTGTTGCAAGCATATTTATTGTTTCTGACAACATAAATATCTGTTGTCATAATAACTTAACTTTGCTGACTTTATTATTTAGAAATATTAATTATTTTAATCTTAACTATTATACTATTTTCCAGCTGTTTAGGGTAAAATATACAGTCTGAAGAGACTTTTTCCCCCGGGGGGGTACTCAAGGTTTTTTGACTACGGGGATGTGCCGCGGAACCCAATCCAAAATTTTAGGTTTTGGTAG
>JAOXYB010065167.1:8375-24561 GCA_028565635.1 Phoronis ovalis
GTGGTCATATCCTCCACCCTATGTGGTCATATCCTCCACCCTATGTGGTCATATCCTCCACCCTATGTGGTCATATCCTCCACCCTATGTGGTCATATCTTGGTGAAGGTCACTGTGTTATGTATTGATCAGCAAACTACAAAAGTTCAATGTTTTTCTTCCAGTGTGTTGTAATTGGATTGCAGTCAACTGGTGAAGCCAGGACTTTGGAGCAGCTGGAGGAGCATGGAGAGCTAACAGACTTTGTGTCAACTGCAAAGTAAGTACTAACAAGGCAAACAGAGTTTGACATATAAGTGTTGAATCTTTCCGAGCATAAATCTTTATCTATTCACTGCATAAAACTTTTAAAGGTATTAGAACATTTAGTCAGTTACTTTATAATTTCTTATTTTGAGTGATGAAAAGGGATCAATGTCCTACTCAGGTATTTTAAACATTTTGCATTTATTATATGCAATAGACTATTTGCATGCACTTGGTGGAGCCACCAGTTACAGACCAAAACATTCCCATCATGTATCATTTTGTGAATGAGCAATGACGTAGTTCTGCATGCGCTCATGTGATTCATTCACTAAATTCTTCCTTCACATGCCGAGCCAAAACCAAACAAAAAATTTTTTGTTCTTTGATCTAAGAAATACCCTCCTTTTTGTGAGCATATCAATATATAAACAACTATATAACAATATAGTTATTAATATATTTTTATTTTGTTAAACTTTCGCCAATTGCAGCTTTTCTAAAGTCAGATTAATAAAAAACAAATTTTGTGTATAGCTAAAGGACGCCAGTATTGAAAGGGTCTGACTGCAGTGCCCTCAAATGCATGCAAATAGTCTACTGCAAAATCCCAAGTGGAGTATCTTCTTATTATTAGGTATTATCTATTAATTGTTTATAGCATGATTGCATTTATTTTGATTTCTTGTATTTCAGAGGTGTCTTTCAATCACTTGTGGAAAAGCATTTCCCAGCACCAAATGCAGGAAAAGTCTTTGATTTGTTTGGTATCGGCAAAAGCATTTTTGATGAATTACGAGATACGCCTCCTGCCTCCCCAAAAGCTACTAGATCAGGTGTGAAGAGAAAAAGAGGTAAATGTGATATTTGGCAGAGGCTACTGCATGCAATACATTATTCACAGTTTATTTCACAACTGGAGCAAAGTTTAAAATGTAATGACTTTACAAAGAGAACTATCAGGCCATCTTTCTGTTAATTTTGAAACAAAATGAGTCATTCTTTGTCAGTATGGAACGGAATTGTTTGAAAGGAGGCCACCTTGTACCTTTGTAACATTTTAGTACAGATTTTACTTTAAAATGTTAACATGGTAGCCATTGGTAACAGAATGTGTCATATCTCTGATTGTATCTAAGAGTTTGTTTGCAGCCAAAAAACGAGGCAACTGAAACATATTTTGTCAGAGATACGTAATACTGTTCCTTGGTCACTAATACAACAGAGTTAATCTGCCACTAATTAGCCAAACTTCAGACGGCACTAGTTTCTCGACTGGATGTCTATCTTTCAACTGGACTTTTGAATGTTAAGTTAGTTTGTTATCACTGTTATAGTCACATGATCATTGCTGTGAACTATTTTAACAGATAAAATTCTTTCCATTGTCATTTTAGCTGGCTCACGGAAAGCTAGGCAGGGTAAAAAGAAATATAAAGAATCTAATGCTGGCAACAGTGACAGCGACTCTAGTGAATATGATCCATCTTCCGATGACTCTGAATCCGAGGAATCTGACTCGGAAAGCTCCGATTCCTTAGATGAAGAGGAAGAAGATGACTTCAATCCATTTGGAGGAAGTTCAGATAGTGATAATGGTAAGGGTGACTACAGTTATGTAGTGTTTGAGTTCTACTACAATTACCTTGCTGTTTGACCTGCTGTCCGTCTCAGTCATATGATGGAATAAAAAAAGGCACTGTTTGAATAATTTTACAGTGGGGAACATTCTTAATTTTATTTGATTACTGCAAGTGTTGTAAAGATGAAATGTGTGTCTAGTTTAAACCTGATGCTTTGTTCCAGCTGTAGTTTGAACTTCTGTAGAATAAAATAATTTTGTAATATCACATATTGAAACTCAGTGAACATTAAATACTAAAAATAAAGCAATCATTACCTTAATTAACTGTTGGCTTACTGTGATAGTTCTTTAGATTTTTGTGTAAAATAGAATTTTGTTCTCATATTGAACTCCCTCAGTGTAGTCTAATCTGTGAATAAAGGCCACATAAGGAGTGTGACAAAGGCAGCCTTCAGATGCAGGTTTTTCATATTCTCGCATCTTTCTCTTCACTTGATTATTGTTTAATATTTTTAGATTCCTGGATTAAAAAACGAAAACAAAAACGAAAATCAAAGCGCAAACTTAAAAAACCAAAATCGAAGAAAAACAAGGAAGAATCTTTTGATGATAAATTTGATCGAGCATTAGAAGCTGCAGGACTGAAACCAAGTGCCAAACCATTATCCCGCGATGCCTCTAGCAGTAGTCTAATCTCATTGTCTGGTAAGTTGTAGCATCTGGTCCGCTGAATGATTTAACCTCTCATGGTTTATATCAGCACCTGTGTTATCAGAGTTAACCTTTAAGATTAAAAACGAATGAAGATTGGGAAGTTGTAACATACTAAAGTACATATATATTCAGTAAATGTGTCAGTAATGCTGAAATAAGAAACCATATTAAAGTGTCTTTTGGAGCTATCTTGTTGCTGATTTCTTTACCTTCGCTGTGGAATTTTCAGGTTTACGGAATAGTAATCCTTTAGCTGGCACAGTAGACGGCAAAGAACGAGCTCAGGAATTAAAACGAGAACTATTAAATGCTCTTGAAAAAGTTGGAGATAAGCTTCCACCTAATACATTGGATGAACTCATCGACTGCTTAGGAGGACCAGAAAATGTTGCTGAGGTATAAACTGCTGTATAAATTATATAATTTTCATGGTATTGAAAACTGAGAACAAAATTGTGTAGTTTGCCTACAGACAGATTTTTTAGAGAAATGTTGTTGCTTTGCTATCATCTTGTTGTTAGGGTATCTTTGTAATGTCCGGTTGAAAATAGATTAGATCTTGTTGTGGAAGTTAACATTAGCGAAAATTGATTAATTATGGATTAAAAGAAAGCAAATTCTCTGCTTCTAATCAGACCTTAGTCTGTTGAGTAATCTGCTGTTGCAACACATCAGATTGCACTGTCTGGTAGAAGTTAGTAGTACGATATAATATCAGTCTTCTGTATCAAACATGAACAGTATGAGACCTTGAAGTTGTATTGTCACAGTAACTGTCGCCAAGACTTTTATTTAAAATCCCAATTTATTCCATTACTCGTAACTATGTTTTAGATGACGGGTCGTAAAGGTCGTGTTGTTAGTAATGATGACGGCAGTGTACAGTATGAGAGTCGTAGTGAATTAGACGTTCCATTAGAAGTCCTAAACCTTACAGAAAAGCAACGATTTATGGATGGAGAAAAGGTAAGCTTTAATTTCTCTATCTATTTTACATTGGGTTTTGCCAAAACTATGTGTAAAACAGTTCTCAACGTGTGTTCCTGGCTCTAAACTGAGTTTTATCGTTCTTTTTTGCCTAAACTTGATTTATTACCAACCATGTATATCATTTCACATTCTGAACCAATATTTCTATTGCCTATTGTGAAACTTTTCTGTTTCAGTTTGTGAATCATATTTTAACGTGTGTGGCTATAACTAATCTTGGAACAATGCATGTACTAATGCCTATACTCTAATCAGTAAATATGGCTACTTTCACCCTAAAATCTCATGCATCTGAGTAACCTTCCTGCTCCATTGGCACTTTGCTGCAATTTTCCAATGACTTATTTGTCAAGTAACTCGTACAATTGTTATATTTTTTTAAGAATATTGCAATCATCTCAGAAGCTGCTAGCTCAGGAATCTCATTACAAGCTGACAGACGTGTCATAAACCAAAAACGTCGAGTTCATATAACATTGGAGCTTCCGTGGAGTGCTGACAGGGCCATACAACAGTTTGGTAAGTTACATATTGCCAAATGGTTCAGAACATGAACCTGTTTTATTAATGTGGTCATACATATGTATCCTGCAAATGGAATATAGTGAGTTGTTAAACTTTTGCGAGGGAATGAAGAAAGAAGTCAGAATTACTGACTGGTTATCCAGTACCTGTTTCCATTTAGAAAGAACTTTTTTTATACAAAATCTTCATAATCTTAGGTTACAAGCTGATACTGTGAAAATACAATTATATTAAAATATAACGTTTTGAGCTTTAGTACAGTGACTTTTTATAAAAAAGCCTGACAGTTCTTTCAGCCTTCAATTTCAAGTTAACATGTAACTTTGATTCTGATGGAGTACTTTTCTTCTGCAATATTGTTTGTGCCATTGGATGCTTCTACAACTACAGATTAACTTATAATAATTAAAGTTAGCTGTTGCTATAAAGAGTGTTTGTAAGAAAACGTGCTATTGTAGCAGTAAATTTATAGCCAGTAAATAAATTAAACTTCATAATTAAATAAGATTGACTATTTTCAATGTGTGTTTCTTGCATTGTAGGTCGCACTCATAGATCCAATCAAGTTAATGCCCCTGAATATGTGTTCTTGATCTCGGAGTTAGCAGGAGAACAGAGATTCGCGTCCACGGTGGCTAAGAGATTAGAAAGTTTAGTAAGTGTCCTGCTTGCCTTTGAAACATGTATGTTTATAGTCCATACTACAGAAGTGGTTGTACAGGGGTACCACCATACCGTACAGTATGCAGCCTTCTCATGAATAGCTGTTCCTGTACTGTACATATCTTATAAATTTACTATATAAATTATTTTAAAACTATAAGCTCGCAAAGTCAAAAATTTGTTTTAAAATTAATAGACCATATTATTATCAGATTATTCAGAAATTTATATAGGGATCTAAACTCATATATAAACTCAATTTTTAACAAACAAAAAATTAAAAATACAACAAGGGTCTAAACTTAGACTACAACCTCCCCTGTGATACTAAACAAGCATATATTCAGTAGAAATTATGACTAATATTCAAAATTAAAAACGGGTTTTTTTCTAGAAGTTTTCCAGTTGAATTTACTTCTTAATATAATATATTATAATGCATTTGCTCTATATTAAAATTTGTGTGCTGCAATTTTGTATCCAACTTTTTTTAAATCAGGTAAATCTTGGTTTATAGTGTACTTGAATAGCTGTTTGCATCTTTATACAAGCAGAAATTAGTGGGCAAAATGTCAAAAGGAATAGACATGAGAGAACTATAAGTGGCATTGATATGGTGCATATTTATTGTTTGGTTTAAATTCTTACATTGTAGGGTGCCTTAACCCATGGAGATAGAAGAGCCACGGAATCTAGGGACCTTAGTAGATTTAATTTTGATAATAAGGTAAGTGCAGTAAAATATGGTCTATCTGCTTAATGAAGCAAGTTAGAGTTATTTTTGTGTCTAGTACAATTATATTACCTTAAAAGCGACACTTACCTCTTTTACTAGGATGTCATCAGATCAGTATGTTCCTGTTTCTCAGAATTGTGCCCCTCAAAACTGCGTTAATCTTTTTATAAAAACTCCTTTTGTTTGCCTGTGCCATGTGTTTTTGGTATATAAAACATGCATTCAAATAATTTCACACCGTTTCTTGATTAATTCTTTTATTTCAGTATGGTCGAGCTGCACTAGAAGCAGTCATGAAATCGGTGCTAGGCCATGAAAAACCTGTAGTACCTCCCCCTAAGAATTATAGCGGAGATTTTTTTGAAGGTAATGTTAAAATATTAATTGTTTTAAAATGGTCAAAATAAATCCCTAAAATTGATTTTAACAGGGTACTATAGTTAAAGCATGATACATATTGTCTTTCTGAATCTGAGTTACTTAGAAATAAAATATATTTCTTATAAAGAAATAAAAAAATTTAGACAGTACAGCCTTATTTTATTTTTATTTCCTTAGATTTTATTGTATGCTATAATTTTACTTAGCAATGAAAGCAAAACTAACGTACTGAAAAAATATCGTTCTGTTAGAATGTTTTATATGTATTCGAAGTTATCCCTCCTGTATGTGTTCACTTGGGGATATTATTTCCTTTGTATTTCACCTTTTGACCTACTTTCGCGTTAGACTCGTGTTTGGCGTTTTATTGTAATTTTCTTATAGATGTAATTCAATTTTTATTTTTCGAGAATTTATAATTCAACATTAACCATAAACAATTGAAATATATGTATAAAAATATTTAAAATGTAAATTCAGAAAAAAGGATTCATTTATGTCTGTTAAAATAAAGGTTAGTTTTCAGCTTGAGCAGAGTGGCGCAGTGGAAGCGTGCTGGGCCCATAACCCAGAGGTCCGTAGATCGAAACTACGCTCTGCTAAATTTTTATTTTTTTTTCAATTTATTCCAAGGAATTTCTGTTTTTTATTTTTTTATTATGTCTGTTTTATCTTTTTTGTATCCTAAGATAAATAGTTCTGTTCCTGGTACTTCTATGAATATAAAAGCAGTACCGGTCACTAATCCTAAAGTGATAATTTCTTGCAATAATAAAATGCTCTAAAAATATATCCAATGAAATAATTACCCTGATACATGTGTTCCTTTCAGATGTTAAAGATGGATTAATAGGTGTGGGCGTAGTCACAATAGACCCAAGGTGCAACATTCCAATGCTAGAGAAAGGTAAAACATATGTTATTTACTGAGTCACATTAAAGGAAAGTTGATATATTTTTATGGAAGCAATGTAGAATGTTGTATGGTATAGTTGTGGTCATTCTGTCCATATGTACTGGCACTGGCTACCAATGATTTCTATAGTATGTAAATTTTGTAATGTATTTTATAGTAAAATTTTATGTTTCCGTCAGTAATGGGTGTGACTAAAATCTTTCATAATCAATACTTCCTATATGTGTCTGGCACAAGCAATTACTTTTCATTTCTTTATCGTTAATTTGTTTGCTGTTTAACTCCAGATTATAACAGCATGAGCAAGTTTTTGAACAGAATACTCGGAATGGAAGTAGAAATCCAAAATCGACTTTTCCAATACTTCACAGAAACGCTTGCAGCAGTAATATTCCAAGCTAAGAGAAATGGAAAGTGGGACTTGGGAATTTTAGGCAGGAAGCTATATTTTATTTTATTCATGTAAAGTTGTACTTAAATGAAGAACAAACTTTTGTTTATACTTTTGCTTAATATTTATTTATCTTATATAGTATCTCTTGATTTTGAAATAAAAATAAATTTAGTAATCAGAGTACATCCCTGATTTTTAAATGAAGAACTTCAATTATGATTTGAGTATAAACTTGTCATGGGAGATTTTCAGAACTTGAAATGCATGAAATATGTGTTATTCTCATGACATTGAAAGTTTTCATAACACCACTAGTAAGTGACTAGTAGTTAGATACATTAATTATGAAAAATAAATATGTCCTTCCAAAATTGTATTTTAGACTTAGGTTCGGGAAGTGAAAATGTGAAGGTTTTAGAGGTTCGAGCTTTCATGGCGCAATTTAGCGGAGGATCAGCAAAGACAAATCTACAGACAGTGAGTAGAAAATAAGCAATATTGTATGGTGTTTGTGTTATATTGTTTTTCTACAAGAAATCTTGCTGAAAAATAAAACAATTTATGTGCATGTGCAATACTGATAGACAACCTGTAATCTTCTGTTAATAAAGGGTGAAAAACAGATTTTTTTTTTTACTGTAATAATGGTTTATTCTGTTTTGTAAATTAACATAAAATATACTAGTGAGATGCTAGTTACTTTGAATGTATTTTTACAAAGCGTGAAATCACTAGATCTTGTATTTCAACAGAAGCTGTTCTTCATTTTGTGAATACCGCTACTACTACTGGGCATTTTCTTACCAGACCAAATGAAATTTGAACTTTTTTCTGATTTCAGGTCAGTGTAGAGCGTGGAATGTCATGGCAACAGGCACTGGACACATGGAGGTCACATACTGGTAGTGAAGATGGTTTCTATCTGTCATCAAAAGTGAGTCAAATGATTCTTTAAAGTCTGTGGGAAAGTACAGTTATATGGAACACGTTATGTTTGTACTCAATAAACATAATTTATTGATACAAAAAAAGCTTTTGATGCCCAACAAATAGTGATGATGAATGCCGGTTTACATAGCTACATGTATTTTATTAAAATTGTACAATAAGCTTTACACTCATTATTTTATTCTCCATGTTATAATTCTAATCAGAGCTATTTTTTGCAGTCGAGATTTGGCAAACGCACAGCTGTCTTAGTGGTAGCTATATCCGGTTCCAAAGCAAGAAAAGAAAAACTGTGCCACATTTACCGGCCCAATACAGGAATGCAGATAAGAGCAGAAATGTTACCGAACATAAAGAAAAAATATAAAAAGGTGAGGTATTAGTAAGTGCCATCAAATAATGAGTTGCTGGTATTTGTTCAGGATACATGTCGTTGAAAGTGCGTCGAATGGTTAGTTTCTCTATGTGAACATTGTACAACTGAAGGAAATCATAACTAGATATTGGCTTTTGTATTTACCCTTTGTATTAGTTGGAAGATCATGCTCAAAAGGTCAGAAACAGTAGTTACATGTAATGTCACCTCCTGCTCGTTATCAGTATGATCCTTTGTACTTAAAGATAGAATTACATTGTAGTTATCTATTTTAGGCTTGGGTAGCAGATAAAAGTAAGACAACCAGACAAAACATTCTTAAAATATGATCACATGCATTTTGCAAAGTATCAGAGGCTAGACGTTGCTTGTTGCCACGTACTGGTAGTTAACGAAAGTATCTCATTTGTTGTGTTTCAGGTTGTGTCAGATGAGGCTCAGATGTGTTGGGTTGACCAGTATGACTCTGCAGAGTCAAAATGTAGTCATGCTTACTGGTAAGTGTCAGTAACTCACATAAACTAAATCGCACATTGATCAGCTAATTAAAGCCTCTGTTCTGTCACAGAATGTCTTGGCTGTTCAAATTTTTCAAAATTTAATGGCATAAACATGTCGAGTATAGTGTAATAATCTGTTAATAGACTATTTGTATGCACTTGGCATAACCACCAGTGGTGGACGTAAACATCCTCAGCATGTCCCATTGTGTGAATGAACAATGGCAGTTTTCTGTCTGCTTGTTTGATTTATTCGCAATATGCGACAGGCTTGGTACATAAATGTCCATAACCAGGGTGCAGGTAAATGATGTATTGATCTGTATATATATATATTGGTGTGTTACATGTTATTGTACATCATGACTTCAGGAAACGCACTCAGTAACTGAGATTTTGTAGATGAAGCATTATCAAATTACACATTATTCTTACAGGAAAGGCAATTGTAAAAGGACCACAATTGGTTTATCATGCGAGATAGGTCTACGTACACGTACATATCATGTTCTTAGCGGCAGTGTATTAAGTGTATGGAGTAAAGTTGAAAGTGTTCTTACGTCTATGCCAGGGGGACACAATTCCCGCATGCAGATTGTGCGCCTACGAACAGAGGATGGCAAAAGGATTGTGGGCAAGTGTTTATAATTAATTATCATTAAAAATAAAATTATTAAAGTTACTGTAGTTAATACCATGGCTGCTTTTATTTAATCATAGCTGCACATGTTGTCAGATTTAGCCAGGCTTCTAAACTTCACTAAGTTTTGAGTGATGCCTTTACTAATCCAAACAGGTATACACAGAGATTTTCCAAGATTTTATAGTTTCTGTACAGTAATGAAATTTATTTTTTAAATTTTGCAGGGAGTCTTATTCCAAGCAATTGCGTTGCTCCATTATGTAATGTGTTAAGACAAGAGGCATCTGTAACAGAAATCATAGAAGATATTCCTGCTCCCAAGGAGACTAAACAACCCAAACATCCCATTATAGCAACTGCACCAAAGACTATTGTACAAACACAACCTATGAACATAATTATAGAATCTAGTGACAGCGAGGATGATTCGAGTAATCAACCTAGCCAAACCAATAATAGTAATAATTCCGAATCAATAGAAACCACTCCAGCTCCAGCTCCGGCACCCGAATTGCCCAGTATGCCACTGTGGGTATAGTACATACAGACAAGTTATTTGACCAATGATTTATATTAATTGCTAAAAGTACCATATTGTAGCTTAGGAATTTCCCACTGTGCCACTTTGGGTTACATCTCGCTACAGGATACAAACAGAGCACACCAGCTCGGACCACAAAATTACCCAATATTGCATTGGGGTGTGCATGGATTATACGAGCAGATGACATGTGTAAAATTCATTACCAAATTCTGTTTGACGGTAAAGTTTCCTGTACTTCAGATTTCATACTGGAAATTTCCATGGATAATTATTTAGCTTTGCTCGTTTACATTAGGTTATTTTTTTGTACCTGAAATTAAAATAGAACTCACATTGTCAAAACTATGTCAGCCAAATCTCTTGCAATTTAGTTTTTTCCATTTTTGTACTGTAAGATAGATGACTGTATATTCCTTGTTAAGTTGTTGGTTTATAAATAAATCCAGAAAATATTTATACATGTTCTTCATGTCAACCTTCAAAGGGTCCCGTATACTGTATACACGACATTTTACAGGTTTCAATCAATCAAGAATGAAAGTGGTCAGGCTTACCTAATCAGCGTATACTCTATCCTTTTTCCAGGTTTTGCACGAATTTCCTGCTACTCGAACCGGCGTTTCCGTAGACTCGCACAAGTTGCCAGGAACTCGTACAGATTTCCAGACACTCGGACCTGCTGTTCGACAAGTGTTCGGGTCTCCAGAAATCTGTACAAGTTCCTGGCAACTTGTGCGAGTTTACAGAAACGACGGTTCGAGTAGCAGGAATGTGTGTGTGTGAAACATGGAAAAAGGGTTCGGATGGTAGGAAACAGGTGCGCAAGCGCATATTGACGGTTCGAGTCTACGCTGATTAGGTAGGCCTGGTGGTGATTACTTCTTGCAGAGCATCTCAGTAATACTGAATGTATATTAAACATTATTACAATATATTTATTCAAGTGATTTTGTAATAATTTTATTACTATCAATATTTATCAGAGTTAAGAATTTCTACAATCATGTTAATTATTACAGTTTGTGTAGATAGTTTCTGAGACAAAGCCTGCTTGATAATCAACACAGAACAATACAAAAATAATTTCATATAAATAATAAATAAGAATTATGCTCAGCCTGATAATAAGCCAGACTGCATGTCAATACCATGTTTCACTTTGCGACTAATACTTGCTGTGAAAAAGACCAGGTCTGGGAATATACATCCTCAAATCAAGGAAAAAATTAATAACAGTTCTCAAATAAATGCAGAGCTCCTACATTTTCTCATTACAATAACAGAAGTGTACCTTCAGTTCCACATACTACAATTAAGATATATACAACCACAAACTGTTAAATTAATGTTAACCTCTGAGCATAAGTAACTTCTATATATTATTTCATTATTGAGTGAATGTCATCAGTGGGACCGCATAGTACGTTCCTCGACCAGGTCAAATAATGCTTAATCGAATACAGTGTATTTTGGATTGAAGAATTCTTTGTAATTGGTCATGTGACAAATACATTTATGCATGAAAATGTTGTCAGTTGTAACAAAGCCCAACTGTCACATGTATATGTTACAGTACACTGTTATTGAATTAACATACCTTGTAGTCACACAAGTCATATCCAAGTTGTGTTAGTGAAGCACGTCATTAATATTCCCGCTCACAATTATTATCATAAAGTAGAGATAGAATGAGTCCATTCCAGCAATTAAAAAATTTAAATGTGAATTAAAATTAAACCCTCAGGTACAAAATATCTTAAAGTTTATGTAATCTGGCAGTAAATTGCGCAAAGTCCAATTTCATTTAAAGCTTCGATATGATGTTATTGCTGGAATGCAAAGAATGTGTAAAATCATGTTCATAATATGCAGTACAATCATGCGTGTTGCTGTAAATTTAACGAAATTGAGGGTACATGTTGCATGCCATAATTATCCTTCGTAATAAATTTCAGTAACATATGATGCTACAAAAAATATCACTATTCATCAGATATGTTAATTAGAAGACATTTGCATGGCAAGTAAAGCAACTGAATACTGTACCTTGACATGAAAGTATAAAACATCACAAATTATTAGTAATTATTATTATTTTACACACATCCTGTATCATCTGTTGTTTTGTAGTATATATTTATAGCTGAGCTATTCACATACACACATTATGCTTCAAAACTCATTGCTTGAGAACCTCTTCCAGATAACTATTCAACAAACTGTAATCAGACGTACAGAGTGTGAATATGTACCAGCTGGTATTCTCTTCACCTTAAGAGAACAATTCTTAACAGCATCTCATTAACTGTTACAAAATAATGAAGATTTATCAACTTAACCTCCTGTCATAAAGTATGTATTTACATCAACGTTATTGCAACCAATAATATAATTTAATAATTAATAAATTTATATAAAAATTATTCCTATAAGCACATAAGAAGTAAAATCAGCACATTCTGGGCACAATTTCATTGGACTCATTTTGACAAATTTTCCTTCGATTTTATCTTGGCTCCCAACAAAACAACAAAATAAGAGTACCATTCTGGTAATGTGTCAAAATAAAAAACTATATATTAATTAAATAGTTAAAAAGCACTTTAACATCCGTTTTACTTATTTTGACAGTATTAATATTCGATCCATATACCGTAAAATACTGTTAATCTCCACCTCGTGATAGGCTTTGATATGAAGCACCCCATTACACCAAGAAAAGCATAGCCATTGCAACATTTGTAAAACGCTTATCAAAGAAAACACCCAAGTCTTGTTTTTAAGTACTGTGACCCATAGCTGACACGTTTTTAATAGTATTTTACGGTATATCTCGTATAATCAAGACACATTTTCTGATGATGCTTCCACTGCATGTTCAACATGTGCATCACCATTCTCTTGAGTCTGCGAATTCTGTGTATTTGTATCTGATGATGCCCCATGAACAGTGGCTGCCATTCTTGATAACGGCTGTTGATGCATTGTTTTTGTGGCTTGTTTACTACCCTTAGTTACGTTAGATGGTTGTTGATTTTTTCGCGTTACCTTTGGTGTACCAAATATAGTCTTAAAACTAAAAAGAAGTAACAGAAAACAATGATTTAAGAAAAATGTTTAAGTTAAACATTGCACGTAGTTAATAGAATTATTTGTAAATTTTAAAACACAATTTCATACTTTTAACCTTTTTCACATTTCAAACATCATGGTTGCATGGTTTTACTTTCATGAATCATGTAACTTTTAGTAAAAGTAGAAATATAGCAGGAGCTTTCTAGAATTCATAAGAAATTGAAAATCCAGTATTCCATCTAGTATCCACAAGTAAGTCAAAACACTTAGTACAAAGTATCAACAAATGAATAATATGTAAAAACAGTACGTTAAGATGAACTGAATGCAAGTTCTACGCCTCTTATCTCTCTGTTTCAGAAATGGCGAGGTAAAGTACTTACATCTAGACACCACACAAGAAATATGCACTATCATTTGTATCAATATGCACTATCACATGTATATGCACTATCATATGTATCTGCACTATCATATGTATCAAGCAAATAAATTATTATTACCACATTACATAATTATAAAACTAAATGCACCTTCCATAATATCTGCAGTGTGTACAAAATACAGGCAATAAAAAAATTCATACAGCAGCATAAAATGATATTATAATAAACAATGAAAAAATAAACAATCATGCCGAAAACAACATCACACTTGCATACCACACCTGCCTAAATCTGGGTCACTTTCAATCACTGGAAAGTCGGTCTAATATTTTTTCAAAACTGAAAGAAATTATTTACTTAATATGTTAAATCCTCTCCAGGTCACAACAAAGGTAACACGTTTGCAAACTGGTATAACTAAACAAACTATATCATTATACTTTTAATTAGTATAATACTTCCAGCCAAGCACTTCACAATGATTAAATCAAAATGCATTTACATAATGATATATAATTTTTATTATAATTATTTTCAGGTCCATCCTAAAAGAAATTTTAATGAAACAGTCCTAAGTGGAGACACTTGATGGTAACTGAGAACCTCACAAACAGAATACCTATCTGCGACAGAGTAAGAATTTATACCAAGAGTACTTACAATCTCTTGATACCCGACTCTTCTCTGTATCCTGGATATAATTTTTCGAGAGGTTCTCTATTTATTGGTCCCTCTACTGGTAACACATCTTCTTCTATTTCACTGGAATTCAAACAATACATTTGCTTATAAATAAACTGCAAACAAATAAACTCATGAAGTAGCAATGGAAGACTTGCAGCAAATGCAACAGATATCATCAGGTCTGTGATCATATACGGTATATGTGCATGGTGTGTCAGGTCTGTGATCATACACGGTATATGTGCATGGTGTGTCAGGTCTGTGATCATACATGGTATATGTGCATGGTGTGTCAGGTCTGTGATCATACACGGTATATGTGCATGGTGTCAGGTCTGTGGTCATACACGGTATATGTGCATGATGTGTCAGGTCTGTGATCATACACGGTATATGTGTATGGTGTGTCAGGTCTGTGATCATACACGGTATATGTGCATGGTGTGTCAGGTCTGTGATCATACACGGTATATGTGCATGGTGTGTCAAACTCAGTTGCCTTTATTATATCAACAATAAGTACTTTAGCTTAATAGTGGCACCAGAAATAAATTTTATACTTTAATGGTAATGTCTCTTGCTAGATTTTTTGGTATTTATATAGGATAGTTACGAGAATTAAATCTTTATCAAACAAAAATGTATTCAATTATAGTTTAATTGTGCATATTTGGACCTCTTCCAAGAAAAGTGAAACAGTGGACCGGCAGCACATGTATGTACTACAAGAAACAATGACTATTAACACTAGTTTCAGTTCTATTAACACTAGTTTCAGTTCTATTAACTCACTGTGGTTTGTAATACTGTAACTCTTCTTCGACTTCCACCAGCTTTGACTTTAGTTCATTTCTTTCTAAGAGAACATCCCGTAACTCATGTAATGTGAAACGGGGCCGATTCGGATCCTTCAAGTCTACAACCATTTTACCAAGTTGATGCAATTTCTGTTCTATCCTTTCCATATCATCAGTCTACAAGAGACAAAATACTCCCAGTCAAATTTTGATGAGCAAAGTAGATTTTTAATTTAAATTTCTTTTAAACACATTGGTGAGAAAATAAATAGCATAATTTCGTTTATAAGCCTTTGAAACACAAATACAACTACTTAAATGGAAATATTATCACTAGATATACTTATTAGGTATTTACAATCTAGAAATGTTCCAATTAATTTTTCATTTCAGTTCAACTTATTGTAACTAATATTATTATTACAAGTCCCGCAAAGAGACAAATAACGATAAATGCAAAAAAAATAATATATAATTACATTGATTTTTAAAACCTCATATAGATAAAAGTATTATTTGTATGAAAACTAAGGCATTAATATTTACAAGCGCTAAATATAGCTATTTAACACCATATAAGCATCACAAAGCTTGGAACAAACACAATATGCCAGATATGCAAAAAGTGCATATAGAAATAAGTACACCATGAGATACACCATATCCGAAAAGCCGAAATTGCTAAAAATGAAATATTTTAAAATATTTACATTTACATACAAACACAAGTGCTAGCATAAAAGTCATGCATGTCTGTATGTAGTTTGTATTAACAATTACAGACAGAAAGGTCCAGTACATGCAGGGATGTATAACACAGATAACATTGATAAAATAGTACAAAGTGAAGCAATGGGAACTTATAGGAAGCAGCTGATGTTAAGGCTAAGCAGGACCCTCGTCACCATTTAAATAAAAATTCACAAAAAATCCGCATTACATTTTTTTCATATACAATAAATGTTTTCTGAAACTTTAACATTCATGCTATGTTATGGTGGTATTCTTAGACTTGTGTATGCAACGCACAAAATTTAATTAATTTTTTATGACATCTCATAAAAATCATAAGGTACATCCTAC
>JAOXYB010065168.1:0-10319 GCA_028565635.1 Phoronis ovalis
ATATCAAAGAAGTTCTTACTACTCAAACCATCATTTCCGCGGACCCGCGTTAGTTGCCAGAATTCGAATAATTTCTAATTCGGCAATATGATACATGCGAGTATTAACTGATACGAATACTGACGAATTAATTGTCTACGTACCATCCGTTTGACACTGGAAGGTCGCATGCAGATCAATAATATTAAATGTATTTATATAAACATTATAAAAGTACGTGTTCGAGTATACACTGCTTAGGTAGACGTGACAGTAATAGTGCCTAGCATCAATGACCAAATTTCACTGCAATAACTGTTTGTGCCAGAGTGATTGTACAGTTGTATAGTTAGAGACGAATGAATCATCAGTATATCTCCATAGACATTCATATACTTCCATGTTTGACGCATTCGTAGTTTAAGACAATGTTTTATTTGCTATGATTACTGCTGACCTGCTTGGCTTGGACAGTTTTGAATCGCACAATATTCCTTAGCGTCAAATGTATATGTTATGTAGCACCAGGGGCCAAATGGATCTTTGTTAGGATTTCTGCAATACCTCAGTGCACCTTTGACGCCTCCATCATTAGGGTAGTAACGATCATCATTATAGGGGTCATCTGGTATAAATATAATTGAGGCTTCCCAGAAATGGCAAACTGAACCTGAGGCACTATTATGCGTTAACCCAATGTATTCTTGACCTTCCGGGGTTGATTTACATAACGTCCATTCTGTATTAATAAAATCATATGTCGCAAAAATCGCATACTACTAAGCTAGAGTCTTGTTACTGTTTAAATAAAGATCCGCATTCAATGTTATTTTGTGTGGAAAATAATTAGTATGGATGTTTCATAAATTCAATTTAAGACTAGACAGCCTTTTAGCAAAGGTAGGGTTGCTCATATTGGCTTGTATGACCTCTAAATTACCTTTCAACATCATTTTTGAAGTTTTCAGCAAATAATAGAAATTTGTTGCTTTGGGACTTCTTGACCTCAAAATGTCCCCCTTCACTTTCTATGCTTTAACTCCGCACTGACATATATCATTGGACTAAACACCATGACTTGCAGAATATTTCCTAAATCAAATTAATTTAAAGATGTTTAAAAAAATTCAACTTTTAATAACCTAATACCATCACTTTCGATATTTCGAACAATTTTATAATTGTGTCCTTTGATCCCGAAATGACCTTTGGACCCCAAAGTCAGCAATGGCCTACCCTGGGATTGTCAAAACTCAAATATCATTTCCTTAACTGTAACAGTCTTTGAGATATAGCTTAGTGAAAATTGGAAGATCAATAAATTAATTGAAAAAATGCCAAAAAATAAAATTAAACCTTCTGATATCGAAATATTTTCAAGGATCATCAAAACTATTTTGTTGTAACTTAAGGCAATCATTTTTCCAAAATGTGACCTTTCAAATGACTTTTTGACCTCAAGGTCAACAATAGCTTACCCAAGGGATAGTATTAAGTAACAAGTTCCTAGCTGTAACCGTATTCGAGATATAGCTAGATGAAAATTCGAAGAGAACAAGAAGAAAACGAAGAAGAAGAAGAAAGAAGAAGAAAAAGGAGAAGAAGTAGAAGAAGAAGAAAGAAATCATACAAAACCAATAGGCTTGCTCCCTTATAGGAGCAACCCTAACTAGCTTGGCCCTAAAATATGCAATAAGGTAAAGAGAAAAATCACATTACAAGCACTGTTCTTAATCTGCTAATAATTACGTACGTTGATTTAATCATTCGCAGTCTATCTGTTCAAAAGAATATCATTGTTAAGATAATTTCATTACCCTAAGTACGCTTATACTGGATCGCTTTTTCATTACAGTGACATTTTGTTTATCCTGATCATTGCTGACCTGGGTGACAATAGGGAATTCCACAATAATCCCAATCTCTAAATCTACGCTGACTGGATGTGTAGCACCAGGGACCACCGACTAACTTGCTAGGGTTTCTGCAATAATTTTTTGCGAGTAGCTTGCTCTCATCATACGGAAATGAAGAATCAGAATATATATCATCGGGTACCCAAGGTTGACATAACACACCTTTCTCAGTAGTATTTTGCGTCCCAAAGTATTCTGGGCCTCGCTCAGTTTTCCTACATTCCTCCAGTTCTGCGGTAAAAATGTATTCAATACACGTTGATACACAGGCACATAAATATATATATTTCTATATCTATATCTATCTCTATAGCTATATCTATATGTATATCCCCCATTTCAATATAAAAATATAAGTGATCATGTAATAATAATTGGGATAGCTGCTGTTTGACAGCTATCCTATAGGGTTTGTACATTTTTTTATGTTCTTTCTTTTCCTAATTTTCAGAAATCTGTGTCTCTAAGGCACTTAAGGTAAGTTCATCTTGAGGTTAAAAGGTCATTTAGAGGTGAAAGGTCAGATTGCACAAAACGTACCAAAATTATGGTATCAGGTTACAAAGAGGTCACCATGATGACATTTAAGGTTGTTTAGGTACTAAGCGGTCAACTTTTTGGCAATGTTTCATTTAACTAATAGAACAAATGTGCCATACCTTGAAAACAACTGGTCTTTCAGACTGGCTGTTTGACATATGCAATGCCGGGGAGGGTATAGTTGACATTGAGATTAAAATGTAATCTAGACTCAAAATTGCTCAATTTGTTCAAGAATGAGGTTCTCATGTCATTTACAAGTCATCCGTAGATCCCGAGGTCAATAGGATCAAAAAACTGAATTTTATTACTAAAATTCTAGGCCATCTAATTATGTTTTGATTCAGTTATTTATCTATCATAATGATAATCAGCTAATTTTTCTTTTTAGGGCATAACAACTGCATGTTTTATGGAAACTTTACTACTAGTAGATGAGCCTGATACTACAGTGGCACCACTACCACAAAAATCAAGACTGGATGCTGGATTTCTCAGTAAAATCCATCAGGATAATGAACTGGTTGTACCTACTGATACTGACAACAATGCTACGCTCAACTCTACTGAAGGAGTGGCTTATCCTTTGCTATCCAGTTATCCTATGTTTTGGGTAGCTTTTTATATCAAGAATTACAAATATTTCATACTGCCTGAAATAAGTCTTATTTTGTTTCTTAGTTATGTTAAAGCATATGCACAAGTCCTCGACAAGTTTATACATGGGTATATTATCTATATTTCATACAGTTGTAATTTGGCTTAAGGCTCTAATTTTGATAGCTGATGAATATGACATTTTAGCTATCATAAACAATACAGGATGTAGAGCCACCTTATTTTTATTATCTTGGTCAGCATATGTTGCAGTATGGCTTGTTGTGTGCATGATAATTGAACATCTTATTGCTGTAGCATATCCTTTCAAGACATCACAATTATGCACTGTACGTAGAGCAGCAATTACTGTATGCATACTTTGTGTTGTGAGTGCTCTGTTAAGTGTGCATTATTTAATTTATGGAAAGGTACATACCGGAAAAGGTACATGGACCTGTGAATGGAAGCCTCCATCTGATACTTTCAAATCTGGATACACCTGGATGCATATAGGTGTTTATTATTTCATGCCTTCAGTTATTATACTTGCTTCAAGTATTAGCTTAATTATTTTCATGTTAAAACGTTATGTTAAAAATGCAAAAATGACAACTGCAATACCTTTCAAGTTGCAGAGACGACAAAACCAAGTGACACTTATGTTACTTGCAATTTCTGTTTCATCTACAATCTTGGCAACTCCATATGCTATACTGATGATTACAGAATTTTTTTGGAACTACTCCACTGACCTCACTCAATATCAACATGCTCAGTATCTTTTATTCTCCAGCATAGCATATCTCCTCATTGACCTAAATCAGAGCATAAATTTACTTTTATATTGTCTTAGTGGTAAAAGGTTTCGTCGAGATTTTTCTGAGCTTTGGTGTTTTCTTTGCATTACAAAAACTACAAAAAGTATTATTTCATGTGTCTTAGAAATGTCAGGTCATAAGAGTAATAAACTAAAAAAATGTGCAACTGTATCATAAACTATTTTGAAACTTTTGTAGGAGAGAATACGCAAATCTTTGGAGGCTGAGTTTGGTTTTAAATTTTAGTACATAACAGCCTGTTTTGTCTTATTACAATATCTAGTTCTGCTCCTGATGAAATTTATTTCTTATACCTAATTATTCTTGCAGAACCTTTACCATTAAATGACATGTGCTACTTTTAAAGGTTCATGATTTTTCTATCCTCTGATTACCGGGAGCGTATTAATTCTCGCATGCCTACTGTTATTATGTTAGAATTATGTATAAACTTGAAATTTTACTACTAACAGTTACTATTGTTAATAACAATTGCTTAATTGTTATAGGTAAATTTCAGTTTGCTTATTATATGTAAAACATGCATAAATCTTGAAAGTTTTTCTCTATAACACACAATAATCTACCCGCATTGGCCATTAGTTGTCGTAGTCAGTTGAAAAGTTTGAAAAAGGGAAACATCAGAATTAACTATTAATATAGGAATAACTCCACAAGAATACTCAGCTATGGAAAACAATAGAGACACAAAAAGGCGATATTCAAATAATTGAATGAAAGGATACTGATTTCATTGTCCCTCTGTCTCAGGAGATCTTGATGCTTTTTCAATTCAGTACTACTCACTTTTGAATCTTCCACAGGTCTAGAAGTAGGCGCTTCATGATTAAATTCAGATGTGGATGTAGCAGGTTTTTCTTTAACATATCGCTGCAGAAAATTACTTATAGTGAAATCACAACAAGAAACTTTAATCTACTATTTATCCCATAATAAATAAAAAATCAAAGATACCTAAAGAAAAGTAGTAGTAGTATAGAATCGGTATATTTTGAGTTTACAGCAAGCACGACAACATCTGGTGAGAAATTTTTCATGTAAAGTTTACATTTGAAAAATTAAAAATATACCATTCAACTAGGTGGTGTTGCCATTTTCACTTTTCTTTAGGTTTTGATTGAAATTATTTTTCTCTAGGTTACTACCAAATTTCGATTATAGAAACAGTAGATTTCTTTTCTTGGAAGTCACCAAAAAAATTTACATTTGCACATTATCAAATTACTACAAGGTAATCATTATACATATTGATGCAGATGCTGTCAGGTGTTACCTTGAGAATTCTATAGCACTGCTGAATCTTTCTCATGTCAGCACCAACATTTATTGTTGAATCTACATCAGGGTCATCAAGAAATGCTTTTACAGCTTCTTCACACCTAACAAATGACAGAAAAGCAAATATTGCATGAATGTGTAAAGTTAAAATTTTCGTTCTAAAAAAATGTGCTTGAAATTTAAAGTCAAATTCATAAATGTTTTCCTTCCGGCAAACCAATAAGCAATAAAACTATTATTATAGACAATTACAGTGACATAATAAAGTGACAACAAAAGAAGTATATTCCAAAATATAAAGCACTTAAGGACTCGTATTCCAGTAATTATGCTTTTCGCCAATTCTACATGAGATTCCAGAAGTTGGATTACCGTTCAATTTCTTCCTCTGTAAGATCATCCATTCTCTGTTCTCCGGTAGCCATAGCAAGCTCCTCTTTCAACTGAGCAACCTGACTCTTCAACTTCTGTATCATCAACTTTGGGTCTAGTTCTTCATTTAAGATGGCATCATTCTTAATCATAGCGACTCGTTGCGCAAAACGACAAGTTGATATTGATTCCTACAAGATGTATTAAATTTTATAAAAACCTAATACAGAACTATGTCATTGTTCATTCATAGAATGTGACATGCTGGGATCGCTTGGGTGAGACTGGTCGCGCCACCAAGTGCATGCAAATAGCCTATTCATGAAAACAAATCACTGCATCACAGTGTTTTAAACTTTATTCAGAAAGAGCTTACTTACATCAATGTTTTTCCTTTCAATAGAACAGGTTGCTATCATTGTTGTCATACAATTTCCACCTAAACTGTCTCGCAGAACTGACGTCATCATGGAGTTACGATATGGAATATGACTTCTACTCTTCTCGGATAACGCTACAATTACCTGGAGTAAAATTGTATATGAGAATACCAGCAAAATTATCAACCTATCAAAAGCTTACACAATGATACAATGCATACACTAAGATACACCAAAAATATCATTAAAACTTGAAATTGGACATAATTTGAGTCAAAAAGCAAAAGTTGTATGTGATATGATTGACATAGCTGTGGCTTTTTTATGAATTAGGAAATTTGTGATGGTGATGATATGGCCACTTTTATTTACTGTGTGGAATTTTAAGACATCGAGCTGATAACTTACCTGTTCCAAGTAATGTAGAGACAGATTAATATATTTGGCCTCCGTAAGTAGTATTCCATTTACTCCTGTTTTACCAATTCTTTCTGACCTACAACACATTTGGAATTCAAAATAAGCTGTTGTTGAAATAATTAGAAACTGAAGTTAGTAAATATACTTGATGAAACTACAGGAATGTAAAATAAATTAAATAAACATATTTCTGAAATAAAGGCATAATTGAACTATTCTAATGATGAAACTGTGATGCAAGCTGTATGATTGCACGTTATATTATCTCCTGACAAATGAGTACATGGGTCATAGTATTGTACAAACTTGTACAGGTGACAAACAGATCTGAATAAAAAACACCTTACCCAGCTAAATCAACAAGGTGAAGTTTGGCTCTACGAATGGTGGCTGATCCCACTTCTCTTGACTGAATGTGTATGGTGAATATACAGTGTGAACGTGTGGAAGCTTGATTCATAGGTGTCTGCAACAGAACAACAGGGCATTTATCTCATAAAGCAAGACAGTGTAAGTGCTTACATGAAGACTTAGAAAACAAAATATTTAATAAACATTATTACTGTGCATATAGATGCAAGACTTTATTTACTACATATTTGGCATATGCAAGTTTTTGCGATGTAGTGAAAGACATACATACAGCGAGAATAATTCTCATTCAAGTATACAAATACTGTTACAGATTTTAAATTTCCCCCAAAGCTTATCTTGTCTTTTAATTTTATAAGTGTAATGATTGATGCAATGCATGATGGGACAAGCAAAGTCGGTTGTCAGTTTTGTAAACATTTATTGTGCTAAAAATAATCTTAAGATACAACTGATTTTTAACAAACCCATCAGATAACAAAACTGACCTCAGCTATCATTCTGTTTGTATCACCAAGGAATAATAAATTTAAGGCCTCTTCCTCGCTACTTGCTTGATGAGTCGAAAGATTTTTCAGATGGATATTCTGGTCTGTATCTTCTAGTAATGAAACTTTTCTACAAAACACATTTTTTTTGGCATTTTAAGTATAGATGCATATAACCAGAATAAATTCCAATATAGCTCTAATTGACCAAATACAAAAGGGATTTTAATATTAGATTCTCCGGGTGTATAAAAAAGGTTACTTTAGTCAATTACACATTTTGAAATGTAACAAGAAACTTGTAAAAATCAATAGAAAATGAACTACAGAAAGAAACTTACGGCAGATCTTCCAGCTTAGCTGCTTCATGTTTTGGGTCTAACAAGTCATATCCATTCTCATTATATATCTCCAGGTACGATACATGTGTTGTAAACTCATTTTCAGAATTCTGAAATAAGAAGATTACAAAGAAGCATCCTTCACTCAAATAATTAACTTGCATAACTTAGTAACAGTAAGAAAAAAATGTGGCACAGCTTAGCAGTAAGTAAAATGTTGAGAGCACTGGAAATAACATCTAGCTAAAAACCACTATAAACTGTGATTCTTCAAATGCTACAATGATTGCACTGATTTTGACTGATGCATTTAAAGCATGTGAGTAAATTGTTTACCTTCTCAAAATAGTCAAAAATATATGAGACTGTTCTAGGTATAATTCCTCTGTCAGCATATCGCTCTGGACCACCAGTGATGGTAAATGTTTTACCACTTCCAGTCTGTAACAGAAACATGAATATTTCCATCAGCTTACAAATCTTGTTAAGTGCCTTCAGAAATACTTGCTTTTACTGTATATATTTTCTTGCACATTTTACACAGATCCACCATGCTGATCAGTAAAAGAACAGAGGCATGAAAACTCTTACAATTTTATGACGTTTATGATGTTTTACTTATGATTTTTTTTTACTGTTTATATTCTTTATAACAAATAAGTTTATTCTGTGTTTTAAACTAAATTTGAATAAAATTGAAATACGCTTTGTGAGGTTGCTTAAAATACAATGATAATGAGAATGCATAGTCAGTGGTCTTACCTGACCATAAGCAAATATGGTTCCATTGTATCCTTGTAACACGCTACAATTAATAATACAAAACTTAATGATTGGAAATCATATAATTATAGGGATCCATGTATTGACAGTTTTATGTATATAACACTCAGATTTCAAGTTTAATTCTTGTAACATAAATATTTTATATGCAAACAGAATATGAAGAGTACATCTTCCTTGTCATATTATTATTAGAATCAATTTGTTTAGAATGAATAAACTGAGATGCACCAGCCCAATAAAGAATACAGATTTGTAATCAACTTCCAGTAGTATCCAAATTTGAAAAAAATTACTTACTTGTTAATAACTGGTTTGGCAACATTTTCAAAAATTTCATCTTGTTTCGCCTGCTGTTCAAACACCTTCTGAAATCTACAACATAAGAAATCTATGGAATTCACAGTAGCCACTGTCTATTTAAGCTGTTATCTTAAAAACCTTGTTTTCAGTGAGCATTCAAAGTCGGTTAAATTTGTGAATAATATTTATACACTATGATAAAAGACATGTAATAATCAAACAAGTTGAAACAAAGGGTAATTCACAGACTAGTTTTAAAAAACTAATCAATAAACAGAATCTTAGTTGTGCATTGTTAAAGGTTTTACTAATACATACTGGAATAATGTTCATATGCCAAACATAAAGTGACCACTTGCCATGCTGACTGAGACAACAAACATTATTCTACCTGAATTTATAACGTTCTTTCTTGTTATTAACAAGGCCGTCAGCTAGGTCTTTTGGAATAACAAATGTTAGCCGGGGAGCTCCACTTTCATCTTCATCTACTTCATAGACCTAGAATAAGAATTGTTATGCATTTGTATCTTTTATGTACATGAAAACAAATTAATTAAATCAAAATTGCTAAACCAATTCAAATGGCTGTAATCAAAAGCATTGTTTAAAAGGCAAAAATAACCTTTGACATCAACCTGATTTCCCATAGACCACAGAAGTATATTGTATATATCAGTAACATACAAGTCTTACAAATTCTTATGTAATAATTGTAAATAAAAATGTTCTCCACTAAATTAAGAAACACCTTGACAGTTAGTTCCTGTGTTCCTGGTCTTTCTTGGCTTCCTGACATTCATACTACTGTGCCTCTTGATAACCTGACATGTGAGACTTGCCAAACAATCTTGGTCCATTTTGGTATACTATTTGTATTCATTTACATGGAAAGTGACCCGAGCACAGGTGGTACTATTTATGCATTTGTGAACAATAGTGAACATGGTATAATGAAATATCTTTGAGAGTTAGCTTTTAGGATTTTTTGTGTGTATGCCTGCACAGGAGTCCCAAATATTTTTTGGAATAGTCGAGAGAGTATACAAAGAATGATAAAAGAATGACTCACTGTAAGGAATTACACACTTTTAATAATAAGGTTAAAAATGTGAAGGAGTTTAACTGTGAATTCATAGTAGAGAATCCAGGACTGCTTAGCAGGTCTTACATGTCAGAGGCATAGCACGAATGTCATGAAACCAGGACTACTGTGTTCCTTGATTGTGACAAGTTGCCAATCATTATACTGTGAATATTGGTAGTAGATAGGATATATCATAAAAAATAAAGTACTAAACATGTTTATTATTTATAAAATTTGAATGCCACTGAACAAGTCACACCTGAGACTAATATAACAAAGTTATATTTCAGACTATATACAAGGTAATACAAGTTGTCTTTATCAGTTTATGCCCCCAGTTTATGCCCCAAGTTTATGCTTCTTCTTCTTCTTCTTCTTCCAGTACAGTGCATCTCCCAAATATGGGTGCAGGCAGTTGAAATGATAAATGTGTATTTACAGTGCAATGTGAGATGTGCAGATAAAACAGGTCGTTGCATCTATGGTCGTATGGACCTCGAGCAGGTTAGTCCTAGCTTTATGACCCTACTATCTTGCCTACGGCAATGTAGGGTCATAGTTCAGGACGTGCAACTATCAGTAGAAGTTGGTGTCTTTCAAAAACACTCACCGTGTGTCAAA
>JAOXYB010065190.1:0-10315 GCA_028565635.1 Phoronis ovalis
TCACCTTACCTGTCATAACCATAGTTGTTAATGATATCTTGTTGTCACCTTACCTGTCATAACCATAGTTGTTAATGATATCTTGTTGTCACCTTACCTGTCATAACCATAGTTGTTAATGATATCTTGTTGTCACCTTACCTGTCATAACCATAGTTGTTAATGCTGTCTTGTTGTCACCTTACCTGTCATAACCATAGTTGTTAATGATATCTTGTTGCATTTGTTTAGTCTCTGCTATATACTGTTCAAGGTTGGATGCAGAAGCAGCAGGGAGCACTCCAGGGATGTACTTCGCAAACAATACAGGATTTAATTTACAAAATTCTGAAAACAGTAACCATAATTACCCATTGATAGTTTTCATGACAGATGGTAACACTAGTTAAAATATGAACTACCAGCTGTTTATATTAATTTTACCATATATTGTTTATCGGGTAAAATATTGAAATCAGACATCAATTTGCATTGAACGAAAGTTTAATATTTACTTTTCAGTAACAGACTGTTCAGTAACCGACTTTTTAGCAAGAATGTCTACAGGCTTAAATAATAATAATTTTAAACGAGATGTAAATTGCAAATTAATGCCATTTCTCGGATATCAAATACAGAAGGTGAAACTACGTATTTATAGCAGAACATACATAGCACTGGTATTTTATGGCAATGAAGTCTGCCTTTACACCAGTTAAATATGATAGTTACCTGAGTCTAAATATAATGGTTACCCGAGTTTAAATACAATGGTTACCTGGGTTTAAACTGTACAGGTTTTTCACTAATGTTGCCATGATAGGAGGCGCCACAGCAAAAGGCGTCACTTGCGCTTCTGCTAACAGAGCTGGAAATAAAAAAGAACTTTTAGTTGATATTAACTCCACACAATGTACTGAATCTGGGAGTTAAGATGTGAAAGTAAGATGTTGGGTAAGTTTAGCCTGAGCACAACACTGTACCGGCAGATTTTATATATTCTTGGGTCCGGGCTGCGATATTTTTTCTGGCTAGGAAGAGAACCTCACAAATGTAAGCATGCCACTCTATAATCAAATCTATTAAAAACCTCCTGTACAATACTTCTGGCAACTTGGCAGGTATACATCATTGAGACTTTCTTATGTGTTTTATAAATTTAATGAAATGTTTTACTTTTATATTATAAAGTACATAAGAAGAATCTCTCTACTTACGTAACAGCACCTGAATGTGCTCTTCAGCAACTTTTATTGTGAACAGCTTCCGTAGTTCTGTGTTCAAGTCTGTTTTTAGTTTACTTTCTATATAAAATCGATTCTAAAAATATATGAAATAGTCCTTTAACTTACAGCATAAATACATTACGACAGAAGTAAACCTTTAAAATAATTTAATGGCAATTATTTCCTTATTACAGTCTCGTGAATAAAGACATTAAGGGGATATTAGCCAGATTGAGACTAAACTTGGACGCCCCGATAATAATTAACCCCGGCTTTGTATTTATCTTGCATACTTAATTAAGTTACAATTGTTTATAAGATAACAAAAACACTGAATAATGCATTTCTATTTGAATAAATGTGCACAAATATTAATTGAAAAACTTAAAGACTCTAACCTAAATGTACTATGTAGTTCTTTGGTCACTATGCTGACACGTGTGACGTAGCAATTGTGTGTAGAGTTACCTACCATGTAATTAAATATCGGCACCACTCCTGTCAGTGCTTGGAGATATTGTGACGTTGCAAAACCAAATTGCTCTACATATTCATGGGGAGATTTTTCTCGGAGCTGAAGTGTAATTTAATATTCTGCTGCTTATTATATGAAAAAAACCCAAATTATTTCACAAAAACAACACATTTTTCCAAAGAAATGTTCCAAATTCTTTGGTTCATCCGCAGTTCATTTATTCTTGCCCAGTCCTTAACAGTGATGCAAATACTGAGTGTAAAATACAATAACAACATGGCCTACACTGACATGTAATCACTGAAACTCCAAGTAGATTTCTATGACGGTAACAACAATAAAACAAATTCCTGGTCAAGAAAACATTTTGTTTCAGCTCTCTCCTCAGCATGACATATATTGCCTCCCACCTCATGGCAATACAGCCTTTAGTCTCCCGGGAATATATCAGTGCCAGCTGTATTCTGTGTTAACGCACTATGCACAGTATCCTACGGGACTTATCATGAGAGTACCGTGGACGTTAACAGGGGAAATTTAAAGATGGCAGTACCAGCACTTCCTTAAACTTCAGACACATAAGTTCAATCAAAAACATCGGAACATGTCCAACCGTGCTTGTAGCCCCATCTTAGAACTACGGATTCAGTGGCTAGCTGTGGTAAGTGGCTAGCTGTGGTGAATTCAATCTTTTACTAAATGAATATTTTCAATCAAAAATTTCATTTTTTTGTTTGAAACTTCCAAAAAGCACTAATTTGAATTTGATTTTCCTTCAGGCCGTAAAAAATTGTTGTTTCTGTTGCATAGTAAGGAAAAAATTGATTCAAAATTACTCAGTACAGACTTCCACAGGGACTGACATGTATATATATGCAGTACAGACTTCCACAGGGACTGATACATGTATACATATATATACATGTATATATCCAGTACAGACTTCCACAGGGACTGATACATGTATATATATCCAGTACAGACTTCCACAGGGACTGATACATGTATATATATATATATCCAGTACAGACTTCCACAGGGACTGATACATGTATATATATCCAGTACAGCCTTCCACAGGGACTGATACATGTATATATATCCAGTACAGACTTCCACAGGGACTGATACATGTATATATCAGATTTGCCTACTGCAGTCCCAGTCAATAATAAATATGGTGGGAACCATTTTTAGCTTTTCCTGTCCTCTTTTCTACACCCATAATACTTACACATGTATGTAATTTACACCCATAATACTTACACATGTATGTAATTTACACCCATGATACTTACACATGTATGTAATTCACACCCATAATACTTACACATGTATGTAATTCCTGAGACACTTTTTGCAAATGAGTTTCTGTGTAACTGAGTAAGTCTCCATATAGTCTTTCTGAAAACTGTTTACATACACACTTGTAAACGCAGCTAAAAAAAACAAAATTATGAATAATAAATGTTATCTCCGCGACAGTTCATTTAAATAACTCTTGTAAATTTTAAAAATAATTGAAATATTTCAGAAACAATCTATACCAACACATAACAGCAGTTATTATTAATTAAGTCACTCAAAAAATTTTGGAAATGTTGTTGTCTATCTGTGTACTGAATGTACGTCTATTTCGAAAGTATCTCTTTGTCAAGCGACTTATTAAAGCACATCCATTTAGAAAGTCTTTCACTCAGATAAAACAATCGCGGATTATTTCTAGTTAGAATTTTAAACCAATAAAATGCGAGATCAGAGGACTGAGCTAGCATTCAGTTTTTTGCAAAATATCAGTTTTTCATCAAAAATCTCAGTCTTCATTAAGTTCTGATAAAATTGTGTTTGTAAATCTGACTAAAATTATGAACAGTTTAGGTGCATTTGTTCATTGATTTATTTTACTAACTACCACATATGATTCCCTAGATCTTTTTGTAAGCAGTACCCTCTAGAAAAATCCAATGTACTCCTCATATGGACTCCAAGCTCCGATACGTTGCCCAAGTCGAACTCGTATATTCACTAAAACTGTACCTATACATCTGTTTGTAGGATATTGGTATATATCCTCCTGGACTTAAAGTTAGCACCTGACTCACAGCGTTCTAGCCGAGACCAGTATTCACTGAAAACCTACCTATACATCTGTTCGTAGGATATCGGTATATATTCTCCTGGACTTAAAGTCAGTAACTGATTTATAGCATGCTCTAACCGAGGCCAATATTCCATCTCGTAATCTTCAAGGGTGATTGTCATCATAACTACAATAATACACAACAGGAAAAACACTATAAACAGAAAGACAAGTATAAAAACATCAATTGTTCTACACTTTGTATTCACATCTTAACAACTTTGTGGCGTATGTAGGATAAAGTATTATTGCTTTCTCAAGCCGGACCAATTTTCCGTCAGTACAAACTAGCTACTACTGCATGCACCCATTCGCGGCACATGTTTAAAATATTTATTTCATGACAGTTTCGTACTAGTTAACTCAATTTCTGTCCATTTAAGATAACATGTTAAGATAAAAACCACTTGGCCAGAATAGCCGTAGGCTGCCACAGGAGTGTACAGATATTATAAAAGAGTAGGAACAGAGGCTAGCTTTTTTTCAACTTCAAGGAAATGTTTCAGTCTGACACTAGTCTTAGCTTCATGACCATACTATTGCTTGCCTGCGGCAAAGCCGTATGGTCATAGCCCAGTTACTGTTATCTTGAAGAGTATTGCTCAAGCTTCAAGTGATAGATAACCCAAGAATGAGTATCATACTCATAGACAAACAAAGCAACAATTTAGGTTTGAATTTATTGAATTTTTTTCTGCCGTGAGCGTTTTTGCAAGAGGCTAACTCCTACCGGTTTTAACACTATCTGGGCTTTGACAAGCGATAATACGGATAATAGGGTCATGTCATGAAGCTAGGACTAGTCGGACTCTGACACTGACAGTTTGACCAACATTTAATTCCGCAACAGCTTAGTACTACTAACCCATGCTACCTGGCCTCATTACTGACACAGGTTTTGTTTTTCCTAGATTAGGCTGGTTGCTTGTTATCTCATTGTTTTGTATGCCATCTTCCATTGGCTCATCCATCGCAGAGTTCAAGTAAAATTAGAAATAACACATAATACAAAATGACCCACTTCCAACCTATTCCGCAAACCAATTTCCGATAGGACGTAAACCGGAAGTTGGGTGAGCTCGTTGCGCCACCTATTGATTGAAAGAAAAGATTTGGATGACAATTTCGCAGTACCGTAGGATAATCCCCCAAGGGTAAATCTTTATGGAAAAGGAAAAACAGAGGATAAAACAATAGAGATAGATCTGTATCAACTTTTTACGTTTGATTAAAGACAGGACAAAGAAAAAATTGGTTTGTAACAATCAAAACATGTATTTTGAATTATTAAATTTCTTTAAAGAATTTCATTGCATAGTGCCACACAGTAGAAAATACACATACACATGATAAGACATAATACTGGTTCATGAAGCGGATATAAAAAAAATAGCATCATCAATGCCTTAATATTAATGCACAACGGTATTACTAATTAATTTGCTGTTCTGGTTCCATTTTCACAGCAGAATTACTACGACTAACTATACTGGCCTTGACAACTATAACAAACCTTGCTACTTTATCACCACACATTTTTATCGAACTGAAACATCTGAATTTAAAAAACTTAAGATCAATTATTTACAATTTATAGTTCAATTACATTTGAACTAGTGCTCATTAACTTACCACCAGGTGGCAACAAAAAACAATAAATTCCTGAGACGGATGTTCAAAACACAATAGATTCACAAAACTGCAATACATGATTACAAGCAATGCCTCAGTTATTGGTACTACAATCAGTAAAGCTAAAACTTATATACTGTCCTTATATTAATGTACTGTCGTTATAATTATATACTGTCCTTATATTAATGTACTGTCGTTATAATTGTATACTGTCCTTATATTAATGTACTGCCCTTATAATTATATACTAACCTCATAATTGTCATTCTATCAATTTAACATAAGAAAATATTAACACCTAACCTCTCTAAGTTTGTCAAAATACAAATGTGCATACTTTACTGGTAGTTTTTGCATCTGATCTATAAATCTAAAACAATCTAAATTAACATCACTATTCCAATGCCTTATTAATAGTATTCACAAATTTAATACAAGAATATTTTAACAACATTTTAATTTCCATAAATACAAATGTATATATCTTGCTGATGTTTTTTTTGCATACTATCTATAAATCTAAAACGAGATTTACTTAAATCTACGCCTTTGTTCCAATGCCATTTTAAATATTTAAAATACTAAAATATAAAGTTTCTACTGCTGCAGATTATTCCCACAATGCGTGTTCAACTTTTCTTCAGACGCACCTAATTATTATGTAAGGCCTAATTAACATATTCAAATAAAACAATAACACTGTTACACTGGCCAGAAACTTGTATCAAAACAATCCCATCTTCAAACAACTATAACACTACAATTAACAAATTCATTCAATTCATTTACAAACAGTTATAAAATAATATTATCAATCTGAGAAAACCTGCTACAGAAACAAACAGTTATTACAGCAACACATAATGCTGCAGGTACCACCAAGGAACAGCCCTACTAATTATGCCAGGTTTGCAAAAAGGGGGTCAACACTTCAAATTCAAATACATATCAAAATTCGCTCGTCATAGGCTTTCAGGTCATTATAAAAATAACAGCATGTAGAGAACACTGCAGTACGAAGACTTAGACAATGGCAGTGAACACAGAACATCAAACATATCTTGAAACTAATTATTGCTTTACGGTCGTTACCTATTCTAAATCGCTTAGGTTTTCTAAAATAACTTTAAGTTTATTATCCACGCTATCGTCCACCTTACATAATTCACGAGCAGCATCAGAGTCGATCAGTCGGATAAGTTTAATAACGTTTTCTCTCAGTGTGGTTAATGTTTGCATCTTAACCGTATTTTCATTGTTCTCTGCAACGTCTGATATCTTTCTTTTCAACTGTTCGGGTTTGTTACCAACATCAGGATTTCTACCGTTCTTTATTTCACCGCGTCTTATCGCCACGCTTTCTTTTAATGTTTCCACGAGTTCAAATATTTTCTTGTCTTTGTCTGCAATATCGTCTTGCAACTGCAAAACTAAATTCTTCTGTTCTTGGAGATCTGCTTCTTTCTTCTGACAAGCGGAGCACTCAGGAACAAGCTCTGGATTGTTAAGCTTGTACTCTTGGCTAAATTTATTCAAATCGTACACTTCCTCGTCAACGCACGATTTATCTGTAACAGTCGCAATTGACGACTGAGACAAATCTTGCCCATTATTTGAGAAACTACCTCGCTTACGATCGTGCAAGTTGCTTCGATTTGGAGAAAGATCCAAGACTACTGGCGTTTCTAAACTGGTGCAATAGCTAGGTGGACGCACGACAGTACCCGAATTCATAGGCGACATGCCAACATTTAAAATTCCAGCATTTTTTACATTCACTTGTCCGACAACATGTGTTCCTGATTGCCCCACAAACACAGGAATGGGATTCATCCCTGTCTTCACAAAATTGGCATTACTCCGATAAACTGGTTTAGTTCCCGGTGCTGCAGCGGTTATATGAGTAATTTTTTGAACTCCCGAACCTGTAACTGCCGAGGAAACAAAAGCCACATTCTGTTGTCCAACGCTTGTGAAAGTTATTGCTTCTGGTACAATATTACGAACTCCTGTTACAGGAACTGCAACGGAAACATGTTTGCTTCCTTGGACACCAGAGGTCATATTGGATCCACAAGCCTGTGCTGGGATTACTGGTCTAAGTGTGACGGTGTTTCCCAGTGGTTTTTGTACAACCGTAAATGGTATCATAGTAGGTTGTTGCACACGTGATCCTGATTGGTGTATGTTTGGGACTGCACCACTCGTTACGGTGACTACCGGCCCTTGCTTGTTTAGTGTAGGGACAGCTTGCAAAGAACAGGTAGCTAACAATTCTAACGGATTACGACCTTGACCTTGGAGCTGCTGTGGAGTGCTTCTTGTTACAGGAATGGTCTTCTCTGATTGGAATGTGTTGTTTGGTTGAACATTGTTATCAGATGAAACTGTTACCGATATTTCCTTTGGTGGAGTGGATGCTGTCGTAGTGCCATCTGGTGAGCCATTCTGAAAAGGATCTTCACCTCTGCACATTTTGACAAAGATGTCTTCTAGTTCCCTGATTTTTTTCTGTAAAAAAAATATTATTGAATCACTGGCAGAAAACCACACTTTTTGAAAAGACGTCTAGGAAACCATTTTAATACTTAATATAAAAGACAGATTTTGAACACAAAGATAAAGTATTTAAGTGTGCTGTAGGTTTAGAAAAACTTGTTAGGAGAAAGTCATTAAAAAAATTACATATTGCCTCCACATGGTTATTACAAATTCACAGCATTTTAAGAATAAATTGTGCAACACTTTGTCTGCATTTAACCCAACAAAGTGAAGAATGACTTTTCCCGAGGCACATATTACATTAGAAAATTGAAGTCTGATCATTGCCTCAGTGATCAATGCCTCAGTGATCAATGCCTCAGTGATCATTGCCTCAGTGATCATTGCCTCAGTGATCATTACCTCAGTCTGATCATTGCCTCAGTCTGATCATTGCCTCAGTCTGATCATTGCCTCAGTCTGATCATTGCCTCAGTGATCATTGCCTCAGTCTGATCATTGCCTCAGTGATCATTGCCTCAGTGATCATTGCCTCAGTGAACATTGCCTCAGTGATCATTGCCTCAGTGATCATTGCCTCAGTCTGATCATTGCCTCAGTGAACAACATTGCCTCAGTGATCATTGCCTCAGTGATCATTGCCTCAGTCTGATCATTGCCTCAGTGATCATTGCCTCAGTGAACATTGCCTCAGTAAACATTGCCTCAGTGATCATTGCCTCAGTGATCATTGCCTCAGTGATCATTGCCTCAGTGAACATTGCCTCAGTGATCATTGCCTCAGTGATCATTGCCTCAGTCTGATCATTGCCTCAGTGACCAATGAAACATAGGAAAAGTACGGGCTAATTTATCTGACTGGAGACTATATCTGGTTTGACCGAGTCATGAGCAAGATTTAAAACATTAAGAATGCCATATGTTCATTTCAGACATAAAATAAAACCATTAGCAAAAGTGGTTGCTGTAATGTGTTACTACCTTTGCATCTGGATCAGCTTCTGCTTTCTTTCTTATTGCCAGGCGACACTTTCGTGACAATGGTTGTTGGTTATTGAATAGGTCTGATTTCTTATTTTCACGTAAATCTTTAATAAGCATCTCAAACGCTTCAACACTATCTAGGGGATGATACCTTCGGAAATGAACGCGTAAATTACCATTCTGTATGAATTCCTTCTCACAGACAAGGCACGTGAATGGCTTTTCCCCAGTATGCGTTTTCATGTGGCATTCCATGGTACATTTGCGTACAAAACGTTTCTCACAAAATGAACACTTGAATGGTTTTTGACCCGTGTGGAGTTGTAAATGCGTCCAGAGATTCCCGGACTGATTAAATGTTTTTTCACAGTGTGGACACGGGTATGGCCGCTCGCCGGTGTGAATCTTCATGTGATCCTTCAAGACAACTAATAATGTAAAGGTCTTGTGACATATTTCACATTCAAATCTTCGGCCGTCAGGGGAATGCTTGTTTTTCGTATGAATACGCAGTGAGCCTTTACGTAAAAAAGGTTTCAGACAAATGTTACAGTTATGTAGCCATTTACCATGAGTTAACATGTGAGTCTCTAAACGACTTCTTAAATTAAATTTGACGTCGCACACAGGACAAATAAACGATTTGGAATCTTGCTGAATTTCATTTTCTGCTTCCATGATGTGTTCTGCTAAATCATCTGCATCAGCATATTTGTCCATGTCCACCTCCATATCTGCAACATCTGATGAGTCTGTGCTTGTAACATCGGATATTTTCTCATTTTTTGAAGCCATAATTATCAAAATCTTTGTTCTGAAAAATGAAGTAGATATTATCATATCATTTATCCTTAAGGCTGCTCCGCTTTCAATTACACGGAAAAGTGGAAAGACATTTATAGAAACTCCTTGTAATATATCAAGGATATATGGACTACATTTTCGCACCAATGTATCCTTGTTACACCTTCTTTCCCACCCCTATAAAACTCACAAACCGAGAGGCTTCCAATTCCTAAATTAATGACTCACTGCTCCTGTATTCTTAACATATCTATATGTAATGTTAAATAACGGAAGATATAATTTCCTTTTTTCGAATGATGCCAATTTTATTTTAAATTCCAAGAACTTAATTAATTCATGAATTCCATTACATGTTTGTGGTGCTTTTATACACTTTGTATAGCATATGGAATACACACAATATATATATATATATAATGTCAAATAAAATAACAAAACTTGCTGTTTTTGACTTTCACAACAATAATACATAATTATACATATACATATACACACACACATACACATACACACATACACACATACACATACACACATACATACATACATACATGTACATACATATAT
>JAOXYB010065201.1:0-10313 GCA_028565635.1 Phoronis ovalis
GAAGATCTTTTAAACTTTCACAATCTAATAAAAAGTGCTTCTCATCTCCAATCCCAGCTTTACAGAGCAAACAAAGGTGAACTGAGATGAATATCCTTTCTCTTATGACCCCATCTACCTGTTTCAATCTCTAATAAATGGGATCCAAGTCTGAACTTGGATATGTTAGGATAAAACTCTGTTATTTACTACTTTGTACTTGTTATTTAATAAATATTTTATAGTGAAGATGTAGCAAATTTGTTTCTGCATCCAGGATTATGAAACTAACAGTGGGCACTCGTGTTTTTTTTTAATACCAGGATGTACCGCCAAACCCAACGCCAATCCAAAATTTTAGCTTAATTGTGGTAACAATTAACCCAGTCCAATTTTTTTTAAATATACTAGGGGTAGCACTCCAATTTTTTTGAAATATAAGGGTAGCAATCCAGAATTTAAATATATTTGAGTAGCAATTCATTTTTGACTGATACAAACCAAATTCTATTATTATAGATGCAAACCTGGTAGTAATCCAAATTATTTGCTTTAAGCAGTGGGTAGTAGCTAGAACTGCTAGAATCCATATTTTTGAATTTCTTAGTAAGAAATATACAATCAAAATTTTCAACAGTGCCTCGATCATACCCGCACCAAAAAATATCTCGAGTACCCCTGGAGATTTAAGCTTACTGCACCAAAATAATAATTGTTATAGTGAGAAATCTTTATTTTGAAAATCTGCTGCAAAATGAATTGGAAAGGTATCCATGGCAGTATCATCGTAGGAAGGACATTTTTGCCCATTTTTATCTGAGTATTTTTCTAAATATTTTCAACACCCTGTCCTAAAAGTTCTCAATTCTGCAATTTCAGGTAAAAAGGCAAGTAACACAACAACAGCTGTTAAGCCAGAAAAACAATCGGAAAAAACAGCTGGAAAAAAATGGACACCACAAGATGATGCGGCTAAAAAAATCCAAACTGAAATTCGTAGATTTTTAGCAAAGAAGGCATTGCAAAGAAAACGGAAAGAGAAACAAGGTTATGAAGAATTGATGGAAAAACTTGAAAGAGAGGTTAATTATTTACTGCTAAAATTATGGATTAATATTATGGTTTCCGACAGCAAGGATTTTGCTCTGCCAGTGTCATCATTGGAACTGTACGCTTTTACTGATGTTTAACCATATAGTTGGAAGCCATATACTTGGTGTCACCATGAGACACTATACAATCTAGTTTTATTTTTTAAATTCTGTTATTTTTGTGTTTTACAAAATCACATTTAACATATTAGTTAGATTACTGAACTGTATCTGGTGGTCACTAAAACCAAAATCTTCTTACAGCAGAATTACTGCAAACTCACCTAGATTTCACCAAATTTGGACAAATTTAAATCGCAAGTGAGATATCTTTTAAGTTTTGACATTTTATTTTTATGGTATATCATACAACTCATTTTAGGCATATGTTAAAGTAGCAAAAATGCAACAGGAGCAAGCTCAAATGGAAGCTGAAAAAGATGAAGAAGAAAGGAAAAGGAAGCGGGAAATGACAAAACGTAAAAAAAGATTGTTAGAGGCAGCATTTGATGGTGATAATGATGAAATCATGCAATGTCTTAAAGAAGTAAGGTTTTTACCTGCAGACAAAAATATTCAAATGGAAATTTAGAAGAAAACAATATATTCTAGTAAATATAATTGTCAAGTCGTTCCAGAAAAACAATTATCTAAAAAAATACTGTTGAAAATACCCTTTACAGTCTCTAATCAAACTTTAATTTGCAAAAGAGGGTTTTATGCCGGTAACCAATAAAAAAAACTGGGTCAATTCACCATTTACCAGCTGTTTCTACATTATCTGATACACATTCACCGCAAATGTCCTAGAACAATAATTATTTATGATCACAATTCACATCTAAAATTGTTAACATATCAAGTTTAAAGGCTCTTCTGCAATATGAAAGAGTGGTTATCTCCACCCATCTGTACCACTTGTTACCCTGCCAATGTATCTTTGTCATAACTTACACAATATTTCTTTAGGTCAGAGAAATGGATGATAAAATGGGTGTGAATACAGATGTCATTGGTAAAGCTGTACGTGCCAGACATCAACTTTCCATGGTGAACTGTGAAGATGCAAATGAGAACACTCCTCTTTCTGAGGGTGCTAGTAAGACCTCAGTTCAATTTTAGTAGTCAGCAAATAGTACAGTTTTTAAGTCTGCTGGAATACTGACATTTTAAAGAAAGAGTTATCTGTATGCAAATGAAAATTAGTAAAACTCTAGTGCATTAGACTGTTGATAAGAAATATCCTTATTCCTGATATATGTTTTTGTTTTATGCGATTTACAATCTCAAAAAAGGAAATATTTATATATGATTGACTATATACTTTTTGTGTCATCGATAAGTCTAGGTAATGATAATGAAATCAGCCATTTACAGAATGGACCCGACTGTTGTAACTTTTAGTTGGATTAATTCTTTGTAGTTGAATATGTGCATGCCTTACTTTGTATCCAGTTATTATGTACTGATCAATTAATACACCTAACTTTATATGTAATGTAGAAAAAAATAACATTTGTTTCTAGGCGGAGGTCATGTGGACACCATTAATCTTTTAATTGAGAAAGGTGCCAATGTGAATGCTGTTGGACAGTTTGGACGTACTCCACTGTACAGAGCAGCATTTGCTGGTCATCTTGGAGCTGTAGAGGTACGTCAATGGTTCTCTAGTCTTGTCTTTGTACATAAAATTATAATAAGGACATATTCAGAAATTATTTAACTCTTCACAAAAGCAACTTATGTTTTCCTAGTTATTTTTAATATATGAAACACATGGCCACTGGGACACCTGGTAGTGATTCAAGAAAGACAAGAAAACTTTGTCATTATTGCCTGGATAAAGATTAGATGCAATTTAAGAAGATTGGAAAATCCATGGTTTCGTCACAATAATTATAATACATCTATATGTTTCCAACATTCATGAGTAATCAATAACTTGTTTAACATCACTAGCACATTGAAGTTGTGCAAATAATATCATGATACCATAAGTCAAATCTCATTTTGACCAGGAATATCCTGTTTTGAGGCATTAATCCCAAAGAAAAATCTGCAAACAGCACCTGCAAATTTACTTAAATCTCATCTGACTAATCCAGAAATGTAGCAGACAGAAGGAAAGAACATTAAAATTCAAAAATATTCCACCAGGGTTCCCCATGTCTATTTATTAGTCAAACTCTGTGAAAAATCTCCTGCATGAAAATTCTGGCAACTTGACAGGTTTGTCAGATAATTAAAATTAGTCAGCTGATGTGGCTGTATTTTTTAAAATAATTGAATTTAAATCTGATGAATTTGTGTGTTGGACTGTTTGATTACTTGAAAACATAATTATGAAACAATGTTATCAGCACATTTAAAATATTCTTTTCAGATTCTTTTACAAAATGGTGCTGATCCAAGAATATATGCTGGTGATAGCCAAACCCCAGAACAGGTGAATAATACTTGAGTTTTAAGCTGGTTTATTTCATTCATTTTAATGTATAATATAAACTGATATAATTATAGACCTAACAAGTGTGGACTCGCACCGTCAAATCACACTCTCGCACCTTTTTCCTACTATTCGAACCTTTTATCTGGATTTTGCACCAAAATTTCTGCTACTCGAACCGTCATTTCCACAGACTCGCACAAGTTGAAAGGAACTCGAACAGATTTCTGGAGACTTGAACCTTCAGTGAACACATTTATTTATTTTAAAAATCTTTGGTAGTAATTTTATAGCTGCTTGCAATTTTTTTACTTTCAGGTTGCATCAATCGAAGCAATTGCGCAATTTCTTCAAGGTTGGGATATTTCACTGACAGAGAACCTTCTTCTTAAGATTGAGAAAGACAACGAAAAAAAGGCTGAGGAACAGAAAAAAGGAAGGGAGGCGCAGATGGAAAAGTGAGTGTGAAGAAATTATTTTGGTGCTTGTTCAATTTAACCACAAAAATGGTAGATTATTGTCTGAACAAAATGTTAACATCTTATTTCAAAGGAATATCAAAGTAGATGGAGCAAATGACTACAAGCATATATTGTTTAAACAAATATTATCTCTCTCCTACCTGCCTGTAGGTATACATGTAGTTTAGTGAAATTTTTTATCCAATCATATAGTTAAATAAATATAACCGTTGTGTATTCTGTTAAGTTAAGACTTACTGCATGGTGCAGTTATGTGATGTTGTTAATTATAGGTATCTCAGTCAGTTAATTCCTCTCCCATAGATTTTGTACATTTTGTGCACTTGTATGAACAGTCATGAGGGCTATAGCCATGGAGTGGTAGAATAAATTTTAATGACTTTTAAAAATAACTTATTATATTAATTTTATTTTAAAATTACACACCAAATACATGCAGGCCTATGTGAATTTTACACTCTTCAGCCCTTCTCCCTATGCTATACCGTATAGATTTTTCATCAGTGTGACAACTTTTGGGAAGATCCCTTAATTGAGACCAGCAGCACACACAATGATTTGTTAAAAGTTGCTGTTTGGAAAACTGATTTGAAAATTCCACTCAGTTCACAAAGTCTGTACCTGTACTTACTTTCAACAAAACTTTTAGGGTATCATATGATACATTAAGGATTTGTAAACTTTAAACTTTAGATTTATAGTATGTTTGAATAATTGTCTGCAGTAATTATTAAATACTAACCATGACTACAAATTAAATATATCCTGGATAGGTAATTTTTATTTATTTATATAGGATTGAAGAACAAATTAAAGAAGCTCAAAAGAATTGTGACATGAAACAGAAATTGGTCAGTGAAACTTTATTTTCATTTTTGAAAGCACTATTGGTACCATTTATTCAACAAATACTATTTCTGTTGAGAACCATTTCTTGTAACACACCAGTATTGAGCTTTTTCCTTGCTATATCTCCCATAATAAGAATAATTTACATACTATAACTATCTCTTTGGAGCACTTTGCTTTCGAATTTTATTTTCCAATAGAAATTTCCCACAGATGCTCTAATGTAGTAATTTAAAAGCTCAGACAGGCAAATCTGATCAAAGAAGCTGTTTAAAGATAAACACCATTTTTGTAACCAGCTCACTGTCTGAAGACATTGAATGATGTCTCAATCCCAAGTTGTTTTTTACAGCTGAACAAAGCCTACTGTGAACTAGAAAAAAGAATTACTGAACACGATACTGCAATTGCCACAGGTTATGATAGACCAGATCTTACTGAACAGGTAATTATGGTCTCAGTACATTTCTGTATTTTGTAATTAAATTAAATGTTTTCTAGCAGAACATTGGCATAAGTAAACCTCCATTAGATTCCCCATCCAACTCCATTGAAAAACATCATAATGTTCATGCAAATATAAAATAGAGCAACATTCCCTAAACTATTATACCTTATGATGTGAGCTTATGTGTAGTCTTGACTACTGATTTTGTGGAAATTGTATTTGTACTAAACCTACCCATAAATCACACTATTCCAATGGCAGATAGGGCCATATTCAAATTTCGGATTTTAAAAAATTGTAATGATCTCAGAAATTTTATGGTTTTTGCCAGACAGTGCAACATATTGACATTACAAAACACCCAAAACTGAAATGCTAAACCCCCCAAATATTGAAAAAAATATGTGTATGGGTGTGCTGGCACTGTAATCGTATATAGTAACAAATTGCACAAGAACGTTTACCATGACAACACATATTTTGACACAGGCATCCTATTGATGAACAGACAACAGATTTAGAACATTCCTAAGAAATACGCTGTCCAAAAGCCTTAGATTGCCCATCCAACTCTAAAATAGGGCAGCATTCCCCGAACTATTATCTCTATGTGAGCGTACATCTTTTAATACCATACCAGGTAATATTTTTTTGCAGTCATGACCATACTGTTTCCAGGTAAATTGCATTCATATCAAACCTACCCATGAATCTAACTATTTCAATAGCAAATAGGCCTAAAATCAAATTTTGATTTTTACAAAAATTGTGCTGTAAGTTCCTTAAACAACGGAAAAAATAATGTGTATTAATATGCGGGTACAATATACGTATGTTGTGTCAACAAAGCCTCATGCAATGGTGTACTTTGCCAGATAGATGATTGTAAATATAACATTAATTGGATCTTTGAGGGATTAACAGTTTATTTATGCCCTAACTATATCATTTATGCCCAAGCGCAACGAGAGCATAAATGATCTATCATTTATATTACGTTTTAAGTTATTATCCATGCTAATAAAGAAGGGCATTGTTCTCTCTCAAAAATGATGACGTCACACCATATAAATATTCAGTGTGGAGGCTTAAATACACTACTTACTCATGTGACCACGAACTTACCATTGCCTAATGTAGAAATAAGGAACATTTTGGGACCGGTAAATACTTGATAATAATACATTGAAGTAATATAAATGCCACAATTTATTTACAAACACATTTTGTCACACAGTGTAACAATACAGTCTTAATCCCCATCTCTCCATAGTTGTGAAGGACGCTAATTGCGAATACACATAGAAGGGTTTCATTTAAAGCCTCCGGAATCGTTTCGCCATATCTCTTTCTCCATAAAAATCTCACAAGGGCCCCACTAACCATCATACATAATTATTTTATTAACAGCTTTTGTCACAAGAAATTGTATTTAGTCCTAACTACTTTCTTGCTCTAAACATTGCATTGATTTATGAAGAATATTGTCATCTGTTGGTATACTGGGTTAACTGGTATGCTAACTCTATTTCCTCTACACCCTATTGTGTTTATAGGCTATTCAGCGCAGAGAAATGGTTGCTATATTCAGCACTAACCTTGATTTAAAGCCTCTTGAAACAGTAGTAACAAATCTGCACATATTCGTATGCCATCTTTTTCTCATTTATAGATTATTCATGACCAGGAAGGGGATCTTGAGATTATTAAAATCCAAGTTGAGGAGGCGCAACAAAAGCTAGCTAATCTGAAGCTAAAATTGCGGGAGCAACAACTCCAGAATGCATGTAAAGTAGCAAGTTTATACTCAGTCTGTTATTATTCATCAATGAAAGAAAAATTCTTTTCATCAAAGAAATATTATGCTATCCCTATGAACTTCTGTATCATGTACCGTATTTTCTCTAATAATCGCCCCCTCTGGTAACTAAAATAATTCAATAATTGATATAGTATCTCTAATAATTGCCCCCGGGCAACAATATAAGTTAGTCTCATTTGAATTAAAATGTCGAGATAATCACATTTTAATTCATTAATATATTTAGAGTTGATTAGCTCTTGGATGATGGATCTTAAGGAAATATAGTACTATTTATTAGTAATATTTCCCCACATTATCTTGAATAAGTGTTTTGGCTCACAAAACAAACTTCGGATCACCTCCAATAATACTTCCAATAGAATTTCCATACGGCAGGAGATTATTTTCACTTTCCGCTGATGATGTTCACAGTAATTGTGTTTCTACATTGAACAAGGTGGTATACCATTGCACAAATTTCTCTAGGTATATGTCCAACAAAATAAACTTGCAGTTTGTTTAACGTTTGTAATAGTTTTTTATTTTGAAAAAAAAATTGAATTACAGTACACACAGAATTTCACTTAAATAAGCAGATTCCTTTGATAAAGTAGTCTTCAAAATCTGCTTTGTATATCACAACAATAGATTTTAAAAATCTAAAATATTTGTGCCAGGAGTACAAAGAACTTAATAATCGCTCCCTTTCTAATAATTGCCCCCCCCCCAAGAGCATTTTTTTAATAATTGCCCAGGGCGATTATTTGGGAAAATACAGTACACTAACTGTATACAGCAGGAAAAAATGTTTCATTTTGTCCCTTGAGTCCACCAGAGGGCACTGGCATTCACAAAAATATGATTGGATGACATTTAAAGATTTTCTTGTAAGCATTTAGACATAAGAGCTATTGCAGCCATTAGCAATAATTTCTTAAAATTGTTGTAAAAAGTCAGGATTTACATCTTTGTAAATACTGGCTTAGCAATTTTTCAAATTGTATAGTCTACAGTATTAAAATTAGCAATTGAGGGAGTAACTTTTCATTGTCAGCTAAGTCTTAATTATTTAAAATATTCACAACATTGTTTCTTTCTATTCATTCAGCATTAGGTGAAGATCTACCTGGATTAAAGGTGAACATACGGGAACTGGACGATGTATTAATGAAAGATGTTGGCAACAAAATCAGAGATTCTGGAAAGTATGTGATAAGAATACAATAAGCGTCTGTTCTAATTATGGACTTTGTAGTTACATCAAGTTCACTCTATCAGTAACAACATTTTGAATATTTTGGTTTTTGTTTACTGCATAATAATTCCATACAATTATAATATGGAGTTCCATTGAATATTACATTTATTGCCAAGAGTGAACAAGATACTTTGCACCGTCATATAGTGCAATATATCATTGTAATATTCTCTGGCAGGACAACTGTAGGTAACACCTTCACAGGTAAACCAAAAAAATAAAGGACCAAACTTTATAATAGTAGAATAAACTTTTTATGCAGTCTATAAAATAAAGTTTGATTTTCGTATTTGAGAGCAAATGAAATTGTATCCTATTACTGTTGTGCCACCCCTGTACTTGAGCCACATTGAAAAAACTTACCCAGATAATCAGCAAATAAAAAGTCACCAAATACTTCTCAATTTAAGAATTTTGAAGAATAGACAAATTTGAGCTCAAGTCCAATGTTTTGCAGGTGTATTCTTATTATTGATCAGTCTGGTCAAGCAGCTACATTTCTACGCTATCGTGATACCAATTACCTCAATGCTTTGAGCCCATCACAGATGGAACCTAACAAAGTCCGCATGGCAATTCTAGGCGCAATCAGGTATAAGACAAGATAACAACCACTTTTGGAATTGTATTCTTCAACATTTTACACTTTATTTTTTTCTGACATATTTTACTCAGTTGTAATTTTATAGTTGGGACCATTGAATTTTAACTTCCTTTCCGAATATATGCTTATCTGCGTCTTGTGGAACATCTAAAGAAAATTCCATTTTAACGACAAATTACAGTAGACTGAATAAAATCTCATTTCTGTGAAGGTTTACTCAAAAATAATAGTTTGGGGGACTGCTTTGTTCAGATAACTTCTAATCTGTATGGTTTCTGGTAAAATTACTGAATAGTCCCTAATTATTGATAGTCCAATATGTGCATCAAAATGCATGTTGGGATATTTCTATGATAATTTTTCTTAATACAGCTGTGATAATGGATTCATCACATCTACATTTCATTTCAATTTTTATGTGGAATAAAATGAGGAATTAAAAAAACGAGACTATTTCCATGATATCGAAACTCTTCTATTCTTAGCTTAATTTGTACCAATTAAGCCTCCATATTGAGTTTGTATACATTATATGTTCAATTACTTATCATAGTTAGAAGCCAACACATGGTGGCAGAATAGAGGATTTCCAGCAAAGGAAAAAATAATAGACATTTGACTCGATTTGAAATAGTAATAAATAAATTAAAGTTATGTCACATTAAGGTATGGCAAACCAGTTGTTATGGACATGATGGAAGTGGATATGTTTGATACATGTGTGGATAGATTTGATGAAGTTCAGAAAGGATTCATGAACATGATACTAGACAGAAGCATTCTTAAGGAGGAAAAGTAAGTCTATGTTCTCTACAATAACGCTATTTAGAGATTAGGATTCAAGTAGGTTTGCATGTTTCATGGCTGATGATGATACTGATCTCTTGTAGTTGTCTAAAAGACACATCCACACTAAATCATTCACATGATCTTAAGATTTATTTAACAAAGAATGGATTGCATTCAAACCATAATAGGAGGTTGGGCACAAGTGTATGTAGAAAATTGTAACACTTTAAATGCTTCAGACATTGCAATAGCAATTTTCTGTTTTCAAATAAATTGTATCTAAAAATATAAACTCTCAGTTATCAACTCAGTGTGTCAGTTGGACCTCTTGGAGGTATTTTATGACACCACAACAAATTTTTTAACCAAGTTGCTGAAATAGTGTTAGTTTTGAAATTGAAGTTTTATTCCCCATTTTTATGCCCATCACTATGTAATAGTGAATGGGCATATAGCCGTACCCTATGCGGCGGCGTTGTCGTTGTCGTATGTAACCTTTTCTTTGTGTTGCTATAATGGCTTCAGCTTTTGTCAGATCATCTTCGTATTTGGTACAGGGTAAG
>JAOXYB010065212.1:0-10313 GCA_028565635.1 Phoronis ovalis
CTAATGTAAAAAAACAATAATGTTAAACAAATATCCTACACATTGGATGGGCATTAGACATGACAAATGTCTTGTTGACTGTAGTGGAAAGCAGAAAATAATCTCTCTTACTTTTGTAATTTACAAATACTGATGCTCCACTTCATTTGTTACTTATAGATCATATATTGCATACCATGGATTAACAATGCTAAAAGAACAGGTATCACTGAACAGCCAAGTTTAGAACTAGGTATATTATTATAAATTAAGATAAAACTTAATTAGTAACAGAATAAACTTTTATATGCTTTAACATTACCATTTTGACAATCTAGGAAATGAAACATGATTAGATTTATAATAAATTTATTGGCTTATATTTTTTTCAAATCGATCAAAAATGAAAACTATATGAGGCTCACATCAAATATTCAAACACAGCAACCTGAGATTTTTAGAGTATGTTTATAAATATTCGGTTAAACTTGATACTTCTCGATAATGGGTGTTCCAAAAGTTCGCCAGTTACTTAAGGCAAGTGTTTACCGCTATAGGGGGGGAGGGTCGCTACATTTTGGAAGAAATAAATGTTTTAAATATTTTTTAATGTATATTTGTTAAACATTTTATGACCTTTTAGCTTGTTACTTAGCTGTTTTAGCTAAATAACCACATGACTAACAGGTGGTAAAAAAGCACTTAGAAATTCAACTGAATTTCCACACGATCACCAAAAGAAACAATCAATTTTTTTGATAAAAATAAGTATTGTTTTTATTGAAGAAAGTAACTGGACTAAGGCACTTTGATTTTTGTTTCTATTTTTTTACACATAGCCCTCGTAAAATCTGCCATTTTAATTAGAAAATGTGTTATCATGAAAAAAGACCAAAATAATTTAAGTATACCATATGTGCAAATATAAGTTCTTATGAATTATTAAAGCAACTTTCTGCAACTTTAAAAAGAGTGAAAAATGCAGAATTTGTTTTTAAGAATTTTTTTTATTGCATGCATCTTCTCTCCTGTATGTGGAGGTAAGTTAACAATATGCAACACCTAGGAAAAGCATGTGCATAGTTATTCAGTGGAAATAATTCTTAATAATACCATGTACATCACGAAAGAAATTTAAACCTGCCTCATCTTACTTGCACTATATTAAATACAATTCATGAGATAAAGTTTATTCAAGTTTGTAATTTTTTGTGGTCTATAACTGTAGTCCAAAACAGGGCAAATCAAATGGTGTCCATTTTCATGTCATCCTATATTTGCCTACTATAATGATTTAAACTAAAAGCTGTTATCACAAGTCACTTTAAGATGTTGCGGTTATGGTTTTTTTTTTGGAAGCTGTTAGTTTCAACTTGCCCAAAATACACCACGACACCAATATAAAGTACCGAACCTTTAAGTCAAGGTGAGTTATTTGTATACAAAGTGATCTATGTTATTGAAAATTTGTTTTATTGTTTAGTTTGTATAATTTTGCATTTGTTTTCTAAAACAGTTAGTGCTAATGAAAGCTTGAAAATTAGTTCCTGTAGTTTCATTTGAATAGACAGACTTTTCAAGTGATGGTCGATGTATTAATTCTTAAAATGTTAATTTTGTCCAGGCATGGTCCATTTAATAAACTTTAAGTATAAATACTTTTAGAAAATATTATATATTTCTTATTTTTGTAGGCAACACGGACATCTCGGTATAAATATTTGGTTCTGAAGAACTGTAAGGATATTTACTCTAATTTCATGAGGAACAATCCCAGGAGAATAATAGGTTTATTAAAAATCTTAATTCTAATAAATCTTTATTAACATAAGACTTGAAGAAAGGGACACAGCTAATTCATAGATAAAACTGTAATATTAAATTACAAATTAAGAATAATTTTAGAGGATGTGATAAAAGACAGAGTATAATGTAAAACACCTATAGCCCATGCTCATTGCAAAAGGACTTGATCAACAGATTCAATTTTGTTTGAATGGTATATAATTATATAAATGCCACCAAGCCTTCTGACTTCCCACCACAGCTTATGAATAGTTAAGGAAAATGTTGTCTTGTGTTTTGACAAGAGTGGATGCCAGGAAAAAAATAAAGAGATCAATGACAAATTGAGTTTATACACATAGATATAACAAGAAACTGTTATAGTTCATAAATTAAGATATTTTGGTTTCCTTTTACAGGCCCAAGGGGACTGGGACTACTACAGGCATCTAATTCAAACAGCCAAGCAGCTGGGAATATATAGGAAATCTTAATCATGGTGTATCAAAAAGACCAAATGAACTACATTCAACAGAATTTACTGCTTGCTATACATTTGATTTTGCTTAGCCATGTTTGTTGCCATGTAGATATAGGCAAGTAGGGCTAATGTATTTCAAGTCCCAAAAAAAGATTGCTTGGCTAGGTATTGCCAATGAAATTATTCCAGAGCAGATAAATTATTTGATTGATGAAGAAGAGGCTATGTGACAATTATATGGTGGTAAGGTAAGTAATGACCTTTTATAAACATTAATTACCATATTTTTATTTTGAATCAGCTATAAGCATCTTATGATACCATTAGAATTGTGTCATTGACATTTAATTGAACATTTATCAAGAACATTTTAAAATAAATAATTAAAATTATTTGTTTAGAAATACTTGGATGGCTTGGGAAATATATAATAGCAAGGGGTATATACTATTATCCCCATAACCAAGATATTGTTATCATAGTTTACTTTAATTTGTTAATTTATTTGAAGCATACAATGCCACATCACTATTTTAAAATATGGCTGGTGAAGTAGAATATGACTTAAATGCAGAAAACCTGTTTCTTACTGTTTAGCTTGCAAGGTGCATATATTACGTAAACTGCAACAGAAAATCACTTATTGTTTTCTTAAACTGGTCACACCAAATGTTTGAATGGTTTGTTCAGATAAAGAAGACAAAAATGAGAAAATCTAACTGCGACACCATACTGAGATTAAAAAGCCTTTAGCAGTATTGAAAATTCAGCAAAGTGTAAAAAAGTTCACCCAAGGGCAATAGGGAAGGGAATACCCCCCAAGGTACAATGCTTGCACTTAACAAGAAAATTAACAACAACAAAAAAACAGTTCCCAAAAAAAAATGTCAAAATAAAATAGTACACTAAATTTCAAAATAAAATGCAAAATAATGGTCGCCAAAAGACACTGCTCGCTGCTCGCACTTAACAAACCAAAGCAATGCTCGCTGTTCGCACTTAGCAATACAAATGGTCGTGATACCCCCCCCCCCCCCCTATTGCCCTCAGTACGTCTAGAATTATAAAGAATTATAGTCTCCTACTCACATGTAAATAGTCTTTTCCACATTTCTATATGCAAAGTTGGGGTAATGTCTCGAAACACGAACATAATTCCTGCTTTAAATGACTTTTGGAAAAATGCAACGCAACGTACTGTATTTCCCGCTTTACACTAGCGATAAAATGGATCTGGGTAACCACTTGCACAATTTCGGATTCATTTGCCAATTCCCAATAGTACAGTTTTCAGATTTGAAACCAGGGCTATCTATTATATTTATGAATCTATTGGTGTAGATGCAAAACTTTCCAGAATATAGAGTATTTTGTACTGTGCAACCGAGAGATTATTTGCCGATTTTAGTCCTCTGATGTCCCTTCTTTAGTATCTCTGGTGTCCCACAGGAGGTCACTTTATGAACCAGATATAGTTTCTAATACGAGTTATGGGTAGTAAATCTTACCAAGTGCTTACCAATTAAAATGCATTTCACACAAATTAATAAATTTAAGACTACCTGTTTGTAAATATAAAAAATTAAACAGCTTGATAGTATTTTTAAGCCTAAAATTAAACTTTGAGGAATTGCGATTTCCACTTCACAAACTGCATCTTACAGAAATTATTTCAAATGTTTTATCTTGTTTGTGTAACAAAAATACTATCTACTATTTTTTGTCAATCAAAATAGTCTGTTTTCTATTGTTATAACTCTCAACAATCTAGGTAAAAGCAAAGAACTATGTCAGAATTCATTTCTCGGTGTAACTATAGGATGGATCTTTGGGCGGGGACCCGGGGGTACTTGACAAAAAAGTTGGTAGGGGTGTGTAGCCCAGGGTAAAAACCCTGACCTGTGGAAAATAAAGGTCACCAAAAATATACCCTGTCGTAAATGAAAAAACATGAAAAATATACCCTGTTGTAAATAACTCTCCCGAAATAGATACCCTGGGTAAAATTCACTTGTAAATTATATACCCTATGATGAATAAATTTGGTAAAACTTACGAACCTTAATTTTTCATACCTGTCGTAAATGTGTTTTCCAAGAAATATACCCTGTTGTAAATGAATATTTTTTGAAAATATACCCTGTGGTAAATATCCAACAAAAAGTATACCCTGTGGTAAATAAAGCTTTGAGAAGCATGAAAAACATACTCTGTGGTAAATGCTGGAGCTGAAAAAAGGGGGCCTATAGGGCGGGATATATATACTTTGAATGGCAGTACCTCCCCAAGGGACAGGGCTAGGACATCATCGGCAAAAAAAAAGTGATAAACTACTTACCCAGTTCTACTATGTACCCTGTTCTGTTTTAGTTAAATATACCATAATCTATTTACTTTCTTAATATATGCTAGACCTATTGCCCATGATTCAACTATCCAGTTTTCATTGGCTGAACTGGAAAACCATTCTAAAACCTAGAAAGTGTCATCCTTTCTCTGTCCCTATTTGAGGTAATGCCACCTGAGATATTTTGTTATTAAAATATTTTTCAGTGGAATTAATATAAATGTTATAACTTAACAGTTAAAATCTGTCCTAAAGTATTTGAATTTTTCAGATAATAGTCTTGCATGTTTATCTAACCAAGGATAACCTCAGGCAATGTGCATGAAGAAAACAGACACCGAATGTGCCCCTTGTCTGCATTTCCAAAACCAAGAAAGAATGCACTACTAGTAAAGAATAAAACTTATTTGTAATTACTGAGGATGAAAATATTAATGTACTTGAAATTATAATCATTGGTACCATTCGAAATGTTTGCAAAATGACCTGTACTTTAGCCATACTTCAGATTTCATACTTTTGTCTTTTTCTATATTAAAAGTTATCCGGTGTTGAAAATAGCTCAAAACTACAATTTTGCTGTACACATCATATGGAGGTACTGCGATTACCACTGATTTTTGCTGTAAATAATTTTAATCTTGTGATAATGTGATGTTTTTGTTAAACAATGATAGTGCATAAAAAATTATGTTTAATAATAATTTTTTATTATTACCATTCTAACAAGAAGATAAATTGACAGATAAAAATGATGAATTTCTTAATTATTAAAATTTTAAAGAATGCAGTTTCTAACTATTGATATATCCTATTGGAATAGATTTCCTTCTGTGAAGTATTTTTTGTAAGCTCTTGATTTAATGATTGCTGAAAACTTTGTATGTGCAACATTTCCATGTATTCCGTCTGTGCAATGTTTGATTTGGCACAGTGTCTTTAAACTGAAAAATATGTGAAATACAAATACATGTTTTAATTCTGTTTGCAGATTTTTGTTTATTCAACGCAAAACTCAAATTTGAAATTGGGTCTCAAATAAAGGTCCCTTTCTCATGCTGTGGCCCATGTTATACAAGTGTCAAGATGTCGTAAATCTATAAAGATGTTATTTTCACTTAATATCTATTTCAGGCATGTTACCAGGTGGCATTGACAGAAGTACGTTACACATTGGCTGGCTTCTTTTACATTTTTTTTCTGTTGGATGTAAGTGTTTATCAGATGTATATTTCAGTACTGCGATATTAATTGCATTCTAAAGATAGCTTCCCCACACAAGTGAATTTTCTCACTTTCTAACAAAAACAGCACCCTTTTTGTAGGATATGTAGTCTTCCAGTCTATTTTTTCTTTTTATGATCACTTGATAGTTTAGCTGCAGTTTTGCTAAAATAATGCCACTTTGAATAGGAGCTATATATATCTTCTAATACCATCTTTGTTAGAAAATAATCACCTATAACTATTTTTACAGATTTACATCAAGTTTCATCTCAGTTTTCAAGATGTCTCAGGACAAATGTGTGAGAATTTTAATGAAGTATACAAACGATACCTCTATAGACCAACAGGCTTTTTATTTGATGTCATAAAGGAGATACCCTTAGATGTACTTTCATTAATGAATCCAGATAGTTCCTTGGAAAGATACAAGCTTATATATTACCTACGTCTAAACCGGTGTTTAAGATTTGTACGTTCTATTCAAACCCTGCGGAACTGGGAAAACAAACTTGATGTAAAGTAAGATAGCTCTTCAATTATGGAGAAAATTGTTTTTATAAATTATGTGATAAGCATTTGTCTGATTGGTACTAGTGTTTTAAAAAAATAAGGCAAGTCAAATCACATTCAGATTCATTTTTTAAATTAAACCATAAAGCCTGCTTCAAACTCAGATTTGTTTTTATACATTTTTATGCCCATCGCACATATTGCATGGGCACATAGTCATACGCTATGTGTCGTCGGTGTCACACTTGTTTTCTTTATCTCACAATAACAAGTTCAGTCTTAACCCATTCAACTTCACATTTGGTACAGGGTAAATATTGCTCAAAGTACAGGTTACTTATAGTTTTGATCTTAGAAAATGGCCAACTGGTGGCCATGTTTGTTTCCAAGAATGCACATCAGATTTCACCAATTTTGGGAAAAACTTATTCTCTGGATGATTCAAAGGGGGGGTTCACAAAGCCCATAGGAGGATTTGGCATTTTAGGCTAGGTGAGATTTTGATATCATATATGTTTTTCGATCTTAGTAGGTTCATATACAGTACAAAAATAACTAATAACTACAATAACTAATAAATATACAGTAAATAAATGCGCATATATACAAAACAAAAAGACCTATGGTCAAATAAAATAATATGTACAAGGTACTTTACAAAGAAAACTATAAATAGTAAGTAGTATAAACCCATATAATTTAAACTAGAAGTAAAACCAAAAACACTAAACAACTAGACTAACAAAGACAACAACCACAAAATGACATTACAATGAAAGAATAAAAGTTAAACAAAAAGACAATTCCTCCAATGACATTGTAAATGAGACATATATAAGCAGAGACTATAACATGCATTCAAGATTAAGGAATTGTGACTGAGCAACAATCTGGCACGAAAACTGTAAATATATTGTCTAAAAGGAGAGCATGAAAAATCGGTACATCATAACGAACAAAATAAAAACTGACACTAGTATCAATGGTGGAAATATCAAAAACTTTTCTAAAAGCTGTATTGTAAGCTACTCTAAGTTTATTAAAATAGGACTGACCAGACTTACAAAAATCGAACCATAAGTGAGAACAGTATTAATAATGGAGTTATAAAACTCCGAAATAACAAGATCTTAACAGAAGTAGAACAAAGGCTAAATTTACGAATGAGTGTATTAGAATGACTATACAATGAGCGTGTACATTTTTTAATATCAGTCATCTTTACCGTCAGAGGGAAAAATATGACCCAAATAACAGTATTCATTAACAATACTAACAACTGAACCATTCACAAGTATCTTAGGGGGGATCCAAAAATAGAGCAGTTGTCACCGAGCGTAAAAATATTACACTTCGTCTTTTTACCATTATACAAAATATCAAGATATTAAAGATTTTAATCCCTTAAGAGTAGGGCTAATCAGACACATATCATCAGCATAAAAGATGATTAACTATACAATTACCAACTCTGCAGCCAATACTAAATTTGCTCAGACTTGTACTCATATCATCCATATATATTTTAAAAAGATAAGGAGACATAAGGCCACCCTGTCTAACACCATTTCCACAAGTGAAGTATTCAGACACACGAGAACCCCATCTCACGTTAAGTAACTGGTTTCTGTACCAAAACAGAAGTATTCTAACTAGAAATATACATACACCCCGTTGGAGCAACTTTGAAAAGAGAGTCCAATGGTTGACTCTATCGAAGGCCTTGGAGGCATCCAAAAATAGAACAAATACAGGAGTTTTATGTGATTTATAGAAACTCAATAACTCTTTAAGCAAAAATATAGCCATATCAGTGGAGTGTTTTTTCTTAAAGCCAAATTGGAAATCATTACTCCTCGTTACTCCTTAAATACATTTCGCATCTACTTAATATTAAAACTTCAAAAGCTTTAGATATATGGGTACAAATAATTTTTTTGCTGTGCAAAACACTCTTTGTCTGACAATAACTGCCGCTTCAGTTTTTACTTGGTCATGTATTTTCAGTGCAGAGTAAGTACTGGTCAAAGTACAAAGTAGATATAACTTTGACCCAAATTACTTCCAATATGGCGGACTGGTTGCTATGTTTGTTCCTGAGGGGGCACGTTACGTTGAAGCTATTTCAGGAAACACGACTGGATGATTCAAAGCAGGATTCGCAAAGGCCATAAGTGATATTTTAATATCCAAATCTTTGACATTTTTCATTGCATTTAACACTTTGTTATACATTTTTTGTGTGTAACTCTTGCAATAACTGCTTCAGTTTTTTTTTCTATCTGCTTCATATTCGGTAAAGGGTAAATACAAATACAGGTACAGGTCAGCTATAATTTTCACCTGGATCACTTCCAAGATGACCGATTGGTGGCCATGTTTATTGAGAATGTACATCATTTCATTTTTTTCTGATCAGCTTTATATTTGATATAGGTCAAAGGACATGTTAAGCATAATTTTGACGCAATCAATATGGCTGACCTGTGGCCATGTTTGTTTCCGAGAGGGCACTTCATGTGTCACTTTCCAGAGACAGAGCATTAAGTCTTGACTAGGCAATTCAAAATTGGATTCATGAAGAGCATAGATTGATGGATGTATTTGGCTAAGTGACATTTCAGAATTACCTTGAAAAATGGGTCAAATGCCGATCCAAATGTTTAACATTTTCCTGTCGTGCATAACACTTTCTTTGTTAACCAATAACCACTTTGTATTCTATACGGTAACTACAGGTCGATTATAATTTGGACCCTGATCTTCCAATATGGCCGACTGGTGGCCATGTTTGTTCCCAAGAGAGAAAGATGAAGCTTTATTAGATGATTCGAAAGTGGATCCAGTAAGGAAATAAGTTAGTGCGTGTATCAGGCTAGGTGACATTTTAAAATGACCTTGAAAAGTATTTCAAATGCTGGTACGAATCTTTGGCATTTGTTGTGCATAAGGCCAGACCCAAAAAAAACCTTGTTCGAAAAGAAAGTTGTTTTTTGTGCTAAAGAAACTAACTAACTTGGTTTTTAAACACTTCTTTTTAAAAACAAATAAGAAGACACAATCCCACCTACTCAGTATTAGAGGACTTTTGTGCCTTAAACAGTTCATCTTTTTGGTGTGACGTAACACTTTCTTTGTCTTCAGTTTTATTCAATCAGCTTCATATGTGATAATGGGTAAATACGGGTCTTACTGCAGGTCAGTTATAATTTTAACCTGATCGCTTTATCCGATCAGCTTCATATTGCGCACAGAGTAGGTACAGGTTAGAACTAATTTTGACCCAGATTGCTTCCAATGGAGCTGACTATTGTTCCGACACTTTCTAGAAAGACAAAGTATGGATTCATGAAAGCTATTTATAAGTTGGTTGTATTAGGTTAGGTAACATTTTAGAATGATCGTAAAAGATAGGTCAAATGCCGATTCAAATTTGTGACATTTTTGTTGACTGTGTGTAATATAACATTGTTATCTTTCAATAACTTTTTTTTGGATTTGCTTGATATTTGGTACAGATAAATACAGTTCAAGGTACAGGGTAGTTATAATTTTGACATTGATCACTTCCAATATGGCCGAGTGGTTCCTATGTTATTTCCTGAGAGGGTGCATCATGTGCCATGTGGCAGAAAGACAAAGTGTTGATTTGACAATTTGAAGATGGATTTAAGAGGCCATAGATGGGCATTGGTATTAGGCTATGTGGGAATCAATTGCTGATCTAAAACTTGAGATTTATTGTATCTTTTACATTGCTTGACCTATGTAACACTTAACGTGGCAAGAACCGTTAACATACTGTAACTTGCAAAGAATATTTAAAAGATATTTTCTTTTTTTGTGAATTCTGCTTGCCAATATTGTTTGGAATAAATTTACAAAATAAATTCTCACTTTTCTCGTCGATGTTTAATGAAAAAACAGCTTTTTCTGAAGACCGGTGAAAAATCCGACTTTGCTAGAAATCACGTGACATATTCG
>JAOXYB010065223.1:0-10312 GCA_028565635.1 Phoronis ovalis
GCGCGCTCAAATTAAAGTGAGTGTGTGTTCCCATTGTACCAGTTTAGCGCGCTTAGCCTGTTTTGGTAGCTAAGCGCACATAGTGGGAACAGGCCTTAAGGCAAGTCTAGTAAGTTGGTGGTGTGGTTCACACTCTAAATTTCTAAAGTTTCAAAGTGGTTAGTATATTTTGCTGTTTGACAGTGTCACCTGAACAATGGAAAAATAGCTTAATAGATGAGCCACCTTGTAGCATATGCTTATAGATGGGTATATAACTTTAACCACTTCACACTAATTCAAAGTGACTTTTACTTTGTGGGCAGAGATAGTAAAATTTAATATTTCTAGTAATTTCAAGTCGAGCAGGATTGTAGATAAAACCTGGAGAAATGTGGCACTATAGCGAAATGCTAACAAAGAAAAACATGGCTGAAAGAATTTAGAAATGACTTGGTCAGTTTTCTGAGACCTGTTTCTACTTGTTATCTCTAATATACTCCCTAGACACTAATGGAGAGTACAGTGTAAAGCCATATGCTTGAAAAAAATGTTTCATACTTTGTAGGTTACAGGGTTATCTAAGTCAGTCAGACAGCCATGTACTTTTTGGCCATTGGCCATTAATAGTGTTAAATTTGTAGACAACACACTGTAAAGCTGTGAACTTATTAGGATGGATTGTTCATACATGTTCAGCATAAGCTGCAAGATTTAAAAAGTTGTTATTTCATTTCATTGCTACTGTAAATAGTGAACTGGCTGGTATGTTCTTTCCTGGTATCTACAACTGGTGTTATGATTATACTGTTTATGTGTATTATCCTGGAAAGAAGCTAGTGTAATAATAATAATATGCATACCAAGGTAATTATTTACGACTGCATAAAAATATTTTATTAAATTTACTGCCTAAAATCTGACTCATAAACTTGCTTAGGAAATGTTCAAATATTATCTGAAAAAGTGTTGGTGAATGTGCACTTGGTTGTTTGAAATATGTGTGGATACAACTTCTAAATTGTATATAAATTAGAAACATGTATGACTTATGATTTGAGCTCTAGATACCAATAGCAAAAGCATAACCTTATTGATCAAACTGAATAGAATTTAAAAGACAAGATTTATTAGGTGCCTTATGGATTTTTGTGGGATCAAACTAACATGGCTTGATGTTACAAAATGTGTTGTATTATTTCGTGGTTGAATTTACTGTTGTTAAAAAGTTAAATTTATAGCCCATATATATACTTAGCAGCAGGGATGAAAAATTTACATAATTACTGGAGCGTTTTGTGGTGAATGAAGTCCTGCAACAGCTCTAACATATCATGTAACATCTGCCTGGGTACCTGTTCTTTACTTTAATTTAATAATAACAATGTGCTTGGATTTGAATTAAGGTTTTTATTCCAAGTATGCTGAAGCTTTTATGATATATATTGTAGGTGTAACCATGGCTAAGTGGTCTGATTTTATCCTAAGTTATGTCTAATTATATATCTACACCAGCTGCCTGCCTACATTGCAAATATCATGAAACTCCTAGTTGCTTTCCATTCCCGCATTGGCTCATGTTGCTTCTTGGAAATCATCAAATGATGAAGGAGGAACTTTGTGTAATTAATCTCCTTTAGCAGTTAATATGCAATGCTGACCAAATTAATTACGTATATTGGGATTATGTTTGTTGAATTTTATTAATTAACTTCTATTGTTTTAGTTCGTTATTGATTATTAGTTGTGGTTCATAGCAAGTAACAATTGTGGTCATTGCAGTAGGTAGCTGGTTTGACTGGATAAGAATAGTGCATCTTTGCCAAAGACCATTTCATGTGTTAACACACATTTACTTGCTCAGTTCTATACCAGCTATATCCTTTCTTAAATCAGTTTTCTGTGGTGTAAACAACATTGTTTTGCATATTCACTGTAGTTAATTATTTCAAAAATTAGCCTTAAGTGTATGTACATAAAAATGGTATCAAGAAAATTAGGTTTTAATGATCAAAGCTATTACTATTCTTAAGGTCAGGCAAAGGTGAATTTCATCCAAAAGTGCAAGATAAAAAGAGAGTTCATGTTTATGATCAGATGCTATTTGTTGTCTGCTCAGGTTACAGATTTATATACCCAAATATATTTTAATAACTAATTTACGATTTGTAATAATAGTAATATTTTATATTTAGTTATTTATGTTTTATAAGGAAACAGGAAAAATATTTTTTTGAGATGAACGGAAATATTTATTAGGGATGGCATAATTTCATTACAGCTAATTTGTGCAGCAGACAAAGTTCTTTTATCTGCGCTGTTCAGAAAGTATTAATATCTTTGTTCTGTTGGGGGCCCAGATTCTGTGGTATACTGTGTTAACTTGATTGACACTTAATCTGGTTATATGGGTAATTTATGTCCGTTTAATAATTCATTTCCATAAAAGCAAAATGCAAAGAATATTTTGTTCCTGTTTACAGGTGGTGTCGTTGATTTGGACAGATGCAAGAGTATCCTCATAACCCTTACTCTTTAGTTTATGGAGTACCAAATAAACGACTCAAGATTGATACTACAAGACGTAATGTAGGAAGACGAGAAGCGGGATACGCAACAAATTTAAATTCAACAAGAAGATATGAAATGCCGCAAAACTATATACAGGCTTCAACCGTTAAACTCTTAAACACCTATCAACGGTGTGGCCAGAAACGAAAAAGTGAGGATATAGAAACAAATGTTTTGCTTGATAACACTGTACATACAATTTCCAGTGACGAAGAAAATAGTAACAACACAAACGCCAAAACGACGTCAAATAAAAATTCCACCTCCTCCAATAGCGAGGGGGATTACCAACTAGTTCAACATGAGGTGCTATATTCTATGACCAACACTTATGAAGTCCTGGAATTTCTTGGTCGTGGGACCTTCGGACAGGTTGTTAAGTGCTGGAAGAAAGCATCTAATGAGATAGTTGCCATTAAAATATTAAAAAATCACCCGTCATATGCACGGCAGGGTCAAATCGAGGTTAGCATATTACAGCGGTTATCTGCTGAAAATGCAGAAGATTTTAATTTTGTGCGAGCTTATGAATGTTTCCAACACAAGAATCACACATGTCTTGTGTTTGAAATGCTGGAGCAAAACTTGTATGATTTCCTGAAGCAAAACAAATTCCAGCCTCTCCCACTGAAATACATCCGTCCAATCACGCAGCAAGTCTTGACAGCGTTACTCAAACTTAAAAACCTTGGTTTAATTCATGCTGACTTGAAACCAGAAAACATCATGTTAGTGGATCCTGTTCGATTTCCATACAAGGTGAAGGTTATAGATTTTGGCTCGGCCAGTCATGTGTCAAAGGCAGTGTGCTCTACTTATCTACAGTCTCGTTACTACAGGTACGTGTTTCAGTGGTCATATTTCAGTAATCTTGAGTTGACGCTTTATCCACTATTAATCAGCACTGGCTTTTAGCTTTCAGCAATGAAATTATAATGAGGCTAAAATTCCAAATAAGTTTATTTGGCGTAGCCCTACCCAAAAAAAGTCCCCTATTCAGAACTTTTTATTCCATGAATCCTGTCCATAAAATTAAATTTTAATTTAAAAGGCTATTTTCTACCGACCCAACATGCTAGGAACCTGTAGGGCTATGGCAGACAATTTTTTTTTTTAATCTGGCCTGATCATACATGTTTGGTAGGCAGACGTAATCCCTAATACAAGATTTGTGTCTTGTTTGTGAACATGTAGCATATGTTGAAGGTAATACAAAATAAACAAAACAGCTTGTTGTGTTGATAAAATAGAAGCAATACCATTATGACAATTGTTTATTGCTCCCAAGGGACTACTGAGGTAATTTGCTGTAAGTAATGAAACAACATTAAAAATACTGTTCATGGTTGTGAATGGCTTTGACTTGTATGGCAAATGTCCATTTGTGTAGTAGAGGGGCTGTGTATTGAAATAATGAAATATCACACTTTTGATGTGGTACGTTAGCACAATATTTTGCACTTTTATCTTAACTCAAATAAGTGAATAATTAATAGATACAATTTATGCAAATTAATTTTTAAAAGTAAGACATATATTTCACTCAAACTTGCTCATTTATACCTAAAAGGAGATACAAATTCTTGTATCAGCAGTACCAACTTTATCTCAAATACTCAGACAGATTAAAGCCTTCATTTCTGGAAATGCCAAAGTGTTATATTTGGACTATATTCTTAATAATGCTCAATCTATAAAAACAGAATACATTGTTTTCATAGGTCACATGTAAATTTAATCAAGGATTTTTATCTAGCGGATGCAGGGATATAAATACAATGTTTGCACCCCAGTGAATTTCCTGTGTTTAGAATACCTCGCAACATTTCAGGTTGCAGTCTTTCTGTATGTTCCTGTGCTAGACCAAAGAAACATGCAAATTATGACAAATGTTTAGTTTTGCTGTGAGTATCTGTTTGATACAGGTTTTTATTAGATTCTGCTAAAAGTGGCATTTTGCCGTTGGAGTGAAATTGTCTTTCAGTTTCAGTGGCTGTCAATTCATGCAAATGATAAATAATGAATAACATGTATTCTTGTTTTCGTCTCCATGTATATTATATTACACCTAGCTTGTTTTTTTAAATTGTACACACAAAGGTAACCTTTTGCACACCTCACAGTTTAATTAATTCATAGCTTGGATACAAAATGTTTTCCATCATTTCATGGATATAAAATTGTTTACTAAACTGTGCCAATGTGTATTCAGGCAAAAGAATAGGATCCAGGTGATGTCGACACTAAACGTTTTTTTGATTATCATTGCCAATCTAGCCAAGTAGTTTGTCTCCACTGCCTATTATTAAAGTGACAAACTAGTTATTCTGTTCCTTGCCATTTCAGTGTTTGTGCAATTTTTCTTGGTGTCGTATTGACTTTTTATTTCTGTTTTAAACTTATTGGGGAAACTAGTCCCTTTGTGGTCTGATTAATTTTCTATTACTTCTTTAAAACAAAAGATTCAGAAACAGCACTTTTTTTTATGAAACACTTGCACTGAGAAGTAATTTTGTTACAATCAGATTTGTAGGTAGAGCAGGATTAACTTTCATAGTCAGCTGTTTTCCTGTTTCTATGTTGAATTCATTTACTAAAATCAATAAAACTTATAGAGGCTATTGTATTTCATAGTTTATGCAAAAGTATACATATATTAGCATAATTTGCAAAAAGAACAAATGCACATTCATGCAAACTGTACATATAACACATTCATGTTTCAAATTTTAGTAAAAATATTCTTTTCATTACTACTATAACTTGAAATGTATACTAACAGTAAATAATTGTGTGCTGTCAAGTAAACTTATTTTAAAGCTGTTTGTGGGATATGTAAAAAGTTATATTTTCTACAAAATTGTGTATAACTGAAGTGTTTCTTTGCTCTGCTGGGACCCAAGGATGATTGAGGAAAGATTTAAATACATTTGAAAATTAGTAAAAATATTAATTTCTGCCAAAGGTGGGCTCACAGCCTTAGGGATGATACTGTCTTTCACTGTCTGTTATTGGCAGCATAGAAACCTGAACTGCCAAGGAATTAGCTATGGTTAATGTAATCTAAAATAGAGGCAGGTTTCTCTATGTACACTGGCTAATGTTGTAACCTGGCTGTCTGGATAAGCATCTTGTAGCCAGTATATCATATTTAATAATAATGCAGTAAGAAGTGTGAAACATATAATTTTAGAAAGATCTGAAATCAGTAATATGTCGAGTCACTAGATTTACAAAATTGAACTCGTTTTATACCCTTTGACAAAAAGAAAGTTTTTAAGTTTAGCTCCGAAATTAATCCTGACAGGATTTTATGTCCTTGTTTGTCTTGCATGACAAGTGGACTATGATAAAGGATGACTTAATTTTTTCATCAAATTTAATGTGCGTCATCTTATGCTAACATTTGTACTAAGTAACTGAGGAAATAAATTAGATTTTCATTGTCAGTTATGCACTGAACAAAGGTTCAGTTATATTTTCGGTTTTGATTCTTACCATTGTTGTAAGTAATATTTGAGTAATAAAAAATCAAAACACAACTTTAGGATGCTTTGGATTTATAATATTCAGTACATATAATTTTTGTGAATATTAGACTTTGTATGAAATAGCAACTTACCCCTGGATTGTTTTTTTTTTATTTAAACCAACCGTTCAATATTTAACATTCACAAAAATGTATATTGAGCATTTTAGTTTTTTTTTACTGTATGTAATGACATTTTAAGCATAAGGGTTGTTTACTGCCCATCAAGTTAAAGAAATATGTGCACTCAGAAATAAAATTGAACAGTTGTTCCTAACATCTATCAGCTAGTCTGACAAACTGTGCATACTGCGTCAAAAACTATGTAAAAACAAGCCGTAAAATCCATCTGCGAAGGTGAGTATGTAAATTTGTAATGTTTCTATGTTCAGTCAAGCATTGGAAATTACAACACAAATATCCATACAATTTAGTTAGAACTGCAGAAGGCTTGTTGCTGGGAGAAATGACAGTAACTAGGAAAGCCATGTGTAAAGATAGTACATTGTGCTAACGTTATCATGTACGTCATTCCCATAAAGGTATTATAAATTAAGGAAAAATTTAATATTCAAAAGGTAGTGGAAATATACACAACAATACAAATAATTTCTCGAATTATTTATGTTCACCTAGCATATAACTTATTAAACTTTAATTCAAAAGTTTTATCAAATTCTAGTTATGAAACATTTACATGCTGAATATTATGAAATATTAGAAAGTAACTACTTTTACATTTATAATCCCATGAACCTTATCAAACTCATAACAATAGAAACTTTATGGTATCATCCCAGGGGGGTATCATCTGGACTTCCACTTTTTCAGCCCACTTATTACCATTACTTGCATGAGAGCAAAAACAAGGATAAAAGACTAGAAATTAGACATGAACAAGGTGATACTGTACATGCTCTGGGTGTTATTTTTCCTTTATACACCACCTGCTGTATGATATATTTTTATATTCGCAGCGAAACTGCATTTCTGCTTTGCTAGAACTTTTGTTATTTCTATTACCAAAACAGATATCACCAGCATCATTAATGTTAAAAATAAAATAGAAAATACCAGGATCTAGTATGATTAGCTTTCATGTTGTTTAAACTTTTTAAACCAGAATGCATATGCAGAGATGCTATTATATATATATATATTTTTAAAATGTATAAAAAATAGAAAATACCAGCATCTAGTATGATTAACTTTCATGTTGTATTTAAACTTTAATGCAGAACTGTTATTGTATATAGATTGTTTCTCAAATATTAGAAGAAATACAGTACAGCATACATGTGAAAAAAGTGTACACACAGAAAAGTTGATGATGTAATCCTCTAGTGATAGTCATTGGCCATGTTGCTTTACTCTATACATATTTGCATAATTTGTCAATAGTTATTAAGATCAAACTAGATGCTGGAAACATACAAAATGCCTAATCTCCTAATCTGCAGTACTGATCATATATATTGTATTGAGATTTTCTTATCTTGAACTTTATAAATATAAACTGCCAATGTTGGCATGTTTAGTGATTTGTAATTCCTCTATTAGACCTGTCCACATGAATTGTTATTGTCTTAAGCAGATTCCTATTCTGTTTGCTTTACTTTATTATCTTGTAAAATGTACAAGTATGGTAGTTTGACATGTATTATATTGAATTTAAAAAAACAAAACAATGAAAAGCGGGCAAATATGGAGTTCTACTTTATTATAAGTTATTTTTCACATTGTTTGAGAGTTGGACTTGTTGCCATTAGGCTTGCCTTTGTCAGAGATGTCAAAACTGGGATTCATTTCCAAGCTGTGTGCTGAAGCTTTGCCATGCTGAAATTTAAGATGCATTTTCCCAGAATCTGGTGCAATTTGAGCAAAAACTACTGTTTTAGTAGAGTTTCTTAGCTGCTACCTCAAAACAGTGAGAATTACATTACGACCATGAGACCATGTCAGTCCTAAAACAGTGAGGCTCACTGGCAAACTATGAAACTTAGCATCACTAATTTATCTCATGAGATTATCTAATTGCTATGTGTAAATGCTGTAATATAATGTATTATGTCATTTGTACAGCAATATGATATAATACCACTTGCCAAGCCAGAAGTTCAAGGTTTGCATACTGTCTACAACAATACTGTGTAAAGTTTGAGTCACTAGATTTACTTGCATTATCTAGTTTTAAATGTAGACAATGTATCATACATAGTCTCATGCTTCTAGCATTATGCAAATTATGAATAAACTGATGCTTAAAAGAAAAGACACCACTAATGACAGATCAGTATTTCATGTGTTTGTACCTCTTTGTCATTGTCAGAAATGCAGGCAAGCATATCTAAATTTTTTTCTACATTTGTACCAAATTTAAAATCATTGTTTTCTTTTATCATTTTTTAGTCGACAAATTTAATAGCGATGTGCAATAGTTTGCTTTAATGAGCATTATTTACTGTCTTGCAAAATGATTGGCCATTGTGAATTCTATAAATTTTTGAAAATTATGTATCACACTTGTGTATACACTAAGATGAAAGTCTTCCTTCATTCAGACAGTGTAAACAACTCTGAACTTTTGTAAGCCATGTGCATTGGTGTTTTATGTGCTTTGTAGTCCCAATAACAAGATGTTGGGATAGCCTTATTTTTTTCCCCAGCATATTGTCCTTGATTTTTCTGATGATTAGGTGGCATTCTTGTGAGATAATTGTTGGAATTTATTTCCTTATATTTCCAATATGCACTGTATTTTTTTTATATCGTGAATACAAATTTTCCCATTAAAGGAATGTTTATGGCAAGCATACACTTTACAGAGAATAACTGGTTTAACATTATTTTTTTGCTGTTAAATAAAAAGGGCATATGAGAAGTCTTTAATACTAAACAAAGTACAGTTTTTAAAGTAGAATTCTAGAGGGATGACACTGAAAATTCATTCTCGACATTTATTTCAGTTAATGTGTCTTAAAAATAATGACTGCCCAATATACTTTTAATTTTTATTAGATTTGTCTGCTCCACTCCTTCCATTCGGAAGCTAATGGAAAACAGCGTACTTAGTAGATCTCCTATTTTGAGAAACAGAAAAGTTATTAAAAAGTGTGGATTTTTTTCACAAAAATTAACCTGTTTCAAGCCTTCATCTACATGTACATAAAACTGCACCTCTATATGTATTTATAGAGAAATTAACAGAGGTTGTGAAGTTCAAAATATATGTGAAATTTGCCACTAAATGTCCTCATGTGTAGACAGGTTATTGTATGCAATATATTTACTGGTTATTGTGTGCAATAGGTATGCAGTGTGCAATTCTACAAAGGGGAAACACATGTTTAGTTTCGTTGGCCAGTTTTCTTTTTTCCTAACATGCAGAATTCAGATCATACAAATACGTTTTGGGCTTCAGTACATCAAAGCATAAGATGTTTGCCCATGGCCCCCTGGTTTATGATGTCTCATTTTGTAGTGAAGTTTGCGGTATATGTCACCTAGACCAACGTGCAAACATTGAGAAATTTACAAATACTTTTTCTTGACAATGTCAAGCAGTAGTATTTGTGACAAATAAAACAAAGATTTTCATTGAAAGGTTTGGCTAAGAAGATCTGTTCTCTGCCTTTGTTAGAAACTGATAATGTTCAGGAAATATGTCCTACTGCGTAAAACTAGCATGCAGAGATATCTGACATTTGTTTCTTCGGAAAGCACTTCATGTTTCTTTTTATTAACTGAATTGTCATGTGTAATGTTATCTTTTCTTGACATGCTGAGAATAGCAGCAACTTTTGATTGAGGTACTTGGGTGCATCTTAGCATGTTTGAGAAAGTTGGAAGATTTTAGTACTCAGTAGAGCATGTAATAAACTAATAAAATATTATGGTGATGTATTTGTCTTTATACATGAGAATATATATAATGTGGGTTTGCTTACATAAATGAGAATTTGAGAAAAAATGTAATTCATGTAATTACATATTGTGTTTGATTTCAAATGGTATATGTGGGTTGCTTGAAGTATATTCAATTTGAACAAAAAGTTACGGTAGCAATATTGCTATGTAAGGTTAGCAATTGTACACTTCAAAATCTTGTAATTCATCATAAGATGTCTACTTCCTGTTTTATGTGGTACTTGAAAATCCCGGGGGGGGTACTCAAGTTATTTTTTGGTGGGGGTGTGCAGCCGAGTTGAAAATTTTGGCTTTGGATTGTATACT